>CM050170.1:174320175-174415175 GCA_027410445.1 Discoglossus pictus | reverse complement strand
TTCATCTATTATATTACCTTGTTCAAGTATGCACACTCTTGCTTAAAGAGTTGTGTGCCAAATAAATTACTTGATCCACATTAGGGTATATTCAGTATAGAGCTGTGGTCCTTTCCCTAGGCTTTTTTCTTTTTTCGTGTTTTTATAGCGTGATTATATTATTATTTTTTATTTTTTCTCTCTTTTTTTCACTTTTTTCGGCTGCTATTCACATTATATTTTATCTTTCAGTATTAAAAGTTATATTTTAAATTTTATAAGTCTGCACATATCAGCTATGATTGTATATGTCCTTGACCGAAATTGGAGTGTCTACACAGACTAACCCATTTGGTCATATCTTTGAGCTGATCCATAGTTGAACCACGCTTATGAAGTCCAATACTATTAAGAATAATTGACTGATTGGATATACCCTCTCTTACATATATTCTGGTGCCTCAATGTTACTTATTCATTTTTAAGCCCCATCACTAGTTGTTCTCTTTTTTTCTTATACATACATATTGATTATTATTGCAACTATGTATTATGGTGGCCTCAGCATAGTGCTGTATCCTTTCTATGTCTAATTAACACAATTAAGTTATTACAGCAGAGTACAATTTATCCTTCATAGAGATGTTTTCATTGTTGCCAATGTCACGGCTGGCCGACAATCCAGAGAGGTTCCACAGGGAAGGAGATGACCGAAGACCCACTTTCAGGTCCATACCGAGGACATGTGACAACTGGTTACAGGCCTGTGTCATGGGAGAAAGACACCCAGAACAATGCTCTGGGCTGTTTGTGTAACTGGAGGAAATCAGGAACGCATACCGGACGTAGGGTGAAATGGCTTGGTGGCGATATGATGAGGAATTCCGGCAGTACATGTCCTCCCGACCGGAGATGGCGTGGAGTGATAAGGCGGTGTCCTATTGGCTGAACATAATGACACCAATGCGTGCAGTGCCGTCCTTTTGCAAGAACTCAGGCGGGGCTAGAGGCCCCGTCGCCGTGGGTACATCTGGTCGAGGGGTCTGCCACTCATTCAATGAGGGCAGCTGCAGGTGGGCAGCAAACTGCTGTTTCAAGCACGTCTGTGCGAGTTGCGGAGGGGATCACGCTGCCTCAAAATGCAGCAGACAAAAGGAAGGGTTCAGAGCTGGAGAGCCCGCTCAAAAAGGGACGGACCCCCATACGGTTGGGCGCAATGCTGCCGTGGCTAGAACACTACATTAGGTTGCCGGCTAAAGCTGGGGCGGCTGCCATAATACGCAAGGGTTTCCGGGAAGGGTTCAAGATTCCGTGCACTCTCGCACCGCCTGAGTCGCATCTCCGGGAACTTGAAGTCGGTGAAGAAGTGAGTCACCCTGCCCACGGGCTTAAGTGGGCGTTGCCCTGCCTCATGGGCGTGCTTAGTAAAGCACTGGGAGGCTCTGGGCGTGAGGTTACTGACCGGTCCGGGCTCCTCCTCCGGGATTTTTAATTGAGCTGTGATGTAACAATGTTATGTTAATTGGTTATTGGATTCTGGTTGCTTTAATAAAGCTGTGGCCCGTAATTTTCCCAAGAAACACTTGGCCAGTGTGTTTATTTATCTAAACGCCTAATGGATCTTGCCGGGGTCAAGTAAAATGTGTTTTATTTCTCTTTATAATTTACAAGAATAAAGAAGCATTGTTAACTGATCGTTAAAGGACCATTGTATGAAACACACAGATACGCATGAACTTTCTCTTCCTCAAATTTGCAGGTCATTGCAGGACCATAAATCAAGCATAAATGCTCATTTGCATAAAAGAAGAAGCTGAAATGTTTGGTTCCAGTACAATTATAATTTGTCAGAATTTATCAAGGAGAGGGTGTATGTCTAAAGAACAACTATGTAACCGCTCTAGCATTTTTACATTTTAACAGCATTATCTAGCTGGCTGCATACATCATTGCTGATTGGCTACAAAGCTGAGCATGCTCACATAGAGGGTTCATTTTTACAAAATCGAACCCTAAGAAGCCTAGCTCAATTCTGGGGGTGTAAACATGACCTGCAACAGTTTTTTTTTTATATAAAGCTAAAAAAAAACATAGTGCATACAAATAAATGTAATCATACACTACTAATTCCCCTCTATAAGATGCAATCATAACCCAGCTGACTTGCATCCACCTTTAATAAACTTACCCTGGTTCTTCAGTTCTCTGGCAGTTGGTTTTGAGAAGGAATACCCCTGAAAATCCAAGCTAAGATAGCATAATATTCATCAGAGGCAGCTACGATATTGTAGTAGTATGGAGAATCATTCTCTGCAGCAAAGCTTCATGGGATCTATAGTTTTTTGTTCCCACCAAACACCTCTCTGTCTTATCCCTTGAATGATGCAACTCAGGCAGTACTGCTCTGTATCACGGTGCTTCTCTACACTGTGATGCTCGTGGCTATTAGGTCAGTATAGGGTTAAAAACATACATGAATGCAGTGTTTCTATTGGTTAGTACAGTGTGCATATGTAGGCAGCTCTAAGGGTGTGGAAACCCTTATTTTTAAATAAAATAACTTTGTATGTGTATAGAATGACTCAATGTAATGTGTGTTTTTGATATAAGCAGTAAGTGTTATATTAGACTAGGAAATTGCCTGTCAAAAATGACGGGAATAAAATGGTAAGGCTGGCAATGCTGTTTGCCACACAACGTGAGGCTTTTGTGCATGGCGCGCGCTGACTTCCGTTGGTTTTATTTTCCTGCGTGCCTGGCATTGTTCATTTAAGTGTTACTGTCTTCGTCGTTGTGTATTTCGTAAGTTCTGCGTGCCTAGCATTGCTGAGCCTCTTTTTCATCATGTTCCTAAATTTTTACGTTTTTTTGGCCGCCATTTTTTTCCCTCGCTTAGCCGATTTTCCCCTTGTGCTGTGAGTGTGTGATTTATTTATTTTATTTTATTTTGTGTTCCTTTGGTGTTTTCGTGTTACGCATTTGAACCAACTGCGTGCCTCGCGATCATTGCAGCCTAAGCCACGCGTGCCTCAACTGCTCACCCCACTTTGCGAGGCTCACAGTACAATGAGAGTCTTCGGTGCTCATTGCAGCCTAATTCATGTGTGCGTCAATGGTTCGCCTCCCTTTGTGAGTCTTGCAGTTAACTGCACGCCTCGCTTTGCAAGGCTTGCAGTTGCGAGGGACTCAAAAGCGTGACCAACATCACAAACGTTCCCAACACTGACAACTATATATGTGATTATATTATTAAAAATAGGGAAATTCCATATTCCTTTACAAAACATTCATATAGAGCAAAAAATGCCCCTTTATAACACATTACAACATTTCTTTCACACTGGGTCAATTAGTGCAATCTTCTGCTTTTATATTCCTTGTGGATTCTTGTGGCCTTTGTGGCAAATAACTTGAAAACTCCTTTTCTTTCCAGACGACGCTCAGTTCCTAGAATTGCCATTTCATGTGAAATATGACTTTATCCAAATCAAGTTGTGATTATCGACTTCTAAAACCGCAGCTACATTTGTGCTCCAAGGATTTTTAATTCCCTTGAAGCTTTTGAACTCTGCACCCCTTGAAGCTGATTTGGCAAATAGCTCAGTATGGATTTGGTGTCTAATTTCTTCTGGAAAACGGCTCTCAAAGGGGAATGCTATTTATTCAGACCCAGCCTATTTATCTAGGATTTATCTACATTATACGTTGGCATTTGTCTTATTTGTGCTTTGATGTTTCAGTTTTCAAATCACTGTTTTAGGCTTCTCACTGATCCTTAAATAAACTTCCATTTAAAAAAATCATTATAACACTGAGCAAAAGGTGATAGACAATGTTTTATAAGAGTTTGTCTATCTGATTTTAAATTAGCATTAACAGTAAAACGTTTAGGTTATATTTGCAAACCAGAAAAGGACCACTGTGGTCACATTTTTAATATGTACTCTTTTGAAGAATTACATTTGAAATATGAAACATGTTTTTAGAATGTAAAAAAATAACACAGCCTCTACTTTATTACTTTAAGATGCATTTACAAAATAACTAAGTCAGAGGTGCTCTTTAGAGAATGAACTAACATTAATAGGTTAGTTCTGTGGACATGATAACCCACTATGAGAGCAGCCTCTTTAATACACTTGTGCCCTTCACAGGGAGAAATATCCTGTAGTATATGAGCCTGGTCCCACTCACGAGAGTGATCCAGCCCCGAAATACCAGGCAATTCTACACTGAACAGAAGAAACAGCAAACCCCAGATGCGTTTCGGCCTCTATGGGCCTCATCAGTGAGGTTCAGCTATAGGTAACCAGACCTATAGAAAAAAAACACTGAGGTATTTTTTGTTCTCAGATGAGCACCTCTACTCTTTTTGCATAAATAGGGGGAACCAGACATGGACTCCTTGCTCACTGTGCCTTAGGGAGTACAGCTGAAGCTCACTGACGGGGCCCACAGATGCCGAAACGCGTCTGGGGTTTTCTGTTTCTCCTGTTCAGGGTAGAATCGCCTGGTATTTCACTATTTTGAGTGAGACAAGACTGATATACTACAGGATATTTCTCCCTGTGAGGGGCACATGTGAGTTAAAAGAGGCTGCTCTCTGAATAGGTAACCAGACCTATAGAAAAAACCCACTGAGGTATTTTCCGTTCTCAGATGAGCACCTCTACTCTTTTTGCATAAATTAAAGATGAATTTATGCTGATGTGCAATCTGCCATATTGCTTTTAGGACATCCCTTCCTGTGGTGGGAGGAGACATTGACATTTGGGTGTTTGGTTGGTGTATGGGTGGGTGCCAGGAAATGCAGGGCCCCCAGGGATATTTATTGGTAAGCACAACTGGCAGCTTGTAATGACAACTTCAAATCCTGCTCCTATGTAAATGTAAATGCGACATTCAACCTTCTCCAAAGCAAATATTCATATTTATTGGTACTTTACTATCTTGCCATAATTTGAACCTCCGCTGTGTCCCTTTAACAATACTTTGAAATGCAAAACTCTACATGTTTGCATTTCACTCAAACAAAAACACAATTTCAAATAACGTGGCTAATCCTTTTTCTGTTCATTTCATTAGAAGAATTGAAAAACCTTATTTGAGAAGATTATGATTTTCCTTCAGATAAGAGCGTTAGTAGTCAGCGCAGTGCTGTCATATTGAGGGCAGGGACAGCAGTTGTCATGTGAACACTGCATGCTATAATCACTTAAAAAATAAAATCCATAAGAGCTTTAGAATATGTTTGTTAATCTGCTTTAAAGGACATTGTGTTTCCAAAATGGTCATATGTAGAAAAGTGTACCTGTGCACATCGCTCGCAGGATACGGAATGGTTCACTGGCGCGGATGCATTATTATGCCATTAAACATAGAGCAAATACAATGAGTAAAATTGTCCCATAATTACCTTTTCTAGACTTTAAACCCACTTGCTGTTAAACAAACAGCAAGTCTTTGATTTACTTCAATTACTTTAATGTAATACATAGGAAGTGGATAGAATGCCATGAAATCAGCCACAAAAATGTGGCTTGAATGAGCACATTTGACCCAGCTGTGAGGCTGATGCGCTCAACAAGATGTGCGTCACAGTAAAGAGTGGGATCTCAGGGGGTAATATTAGTAGTTTGTGTAGGCTACGCGCCATTGCTAGAAAGTTTGTGTTTACCCTCTGCCCTTAGGTCTTGTGTTTCCTTCACTTTATTTTCGTCTGTGTATCCTTTTTGTGTTAGTTTCTTTCTTTCTTCTCAATATGTTTCTGTTTTTCATAATCACCTTCCCCCTTATCATATCAGTTCCCTGCCATACCCCCACTCACCTTCGCCTTATTTCTCATTCATCCCCCTTCTGCTATTTCTCATTTATTTCGCTTATCTATCTCTTTTAGGATGGTCTGGAGGAATTGCAGTCCTCCATGAGGGCCTATGCCATTAAGGGTTAATTTTGTGAGAAGGAACAGTCTGGGTTGTGGGGAAGATACCCTAGGTGTCTCTTGTCATCTGATCAGTGGTCACAGTCCAAATAAGCTACCCACTTGCCCTCCAGATGCACCAAAGGTGCCTTTTGTACGACCTCCCTCCCCTTCATCCAGACCCTCATATTCTGACCCATCCAGAGGGTTCAGATGTCCAGATCCTCAGCTCCCCAAGAAAACAGGCTCAGAAATCAGCTGGTTGGAAGCATGTGAGAACAAGAAGAGGTTGGATGCTATGCAGCTTGATATTGAAGTGGTTATAGAAGATCGATGTGAACGCTAATGAGGAGGTGCTGCCCAGGGCAGCTTGTTCTGTGAGACAGATGTAAGCTACATAAAGGTACATTCCTCTAACTATTGCTCCATCAGTGCAGAAAATTAAGACCCTGGTGTGCCAACCTCTCCCACTCCTATCTATACTATATAAGTATACAGGGACACTGGCAAAGAAGTAGACATGGATTCTGGATAGAGCTTGGTGGCTTCAGAAGCTCTCCTTAGTTTGTCAGTGGGAGACTTAACAGTCTTAGTGCAGTTGTTGAAAGTTTCCCAGAACAATATTCCTTCTTGTTTGTGTACTTGGAAAAAATATGGACCCATAAGAACATATACTGATGCATGGCTTAGTGGAAGTACAATGATGGCTTACACCTACGGTTGGCTATCAAGCTCACAATGACCTGGGGAGCAGTGATATAATGGTTGAACATCATGGCATCTATGTGAGCAAACTTGTTCCTTTGACAAAGGGTAGGTGAGCCAAGAACTACAGGCCCACCAGCCCCAGTAAAAAAGGAAGGTTTGCTAGTCCTTCAATGAAGGATTGCATAAGTGGACCCAAATTGTAAATTCTGTCACACTCCCTCACTAATTGCTTTAGGCAGGTTAGGGAAACATCAAGGCCTGTTGGGGGTGTTAACGGGAAAGACCCAGCCTTTGAACTGCTCCCATGGCTAGAATACTTTTGTAATGGGAGAGGCTGGTTGGAGTAGGCAGCGCTCTTGGCACTGTCCAAATTTCCCTCAAATATGACATCTGCAGTTGTTAAGGAAAAGCTGGAAAAACAATGTTATGTTAGGCAGGACAGTATACTTGCAGGTATCTCATATCCACCTTTTGGTATAACCTTAGAAGGAGAAAATGGAGGGTCCATCATGAAGATAGTAACTGATTCAGTAGCAATTGACAAACTGGAAGACCGGCAGCTGGAATTGAATTAAAAAACTTGATTCTGCTAGGAAAATGTATCATAAGTGGGTGCAGTCCATTATGGGTAAGCTGAAATTAACTTGCAGAATTATCAAGATATGCTGGATTTTCTGTAGCTTTTTTCTAAGATTGTCAGAGATTCAACAGCCACACTTCACCTTAAGATTCATGAGAGACGTCTTTCCAGGATGTTGATTTGCCAGCCATTGGGCAGACTTGGGGGGTTATTAGGAAGTTAGCATTCTTGCAGCATTTTTCAATAGTCTTCTACGCAACAGCAAGATGTGGTTTAGGTCATCAATGCTATACCAGCCTCTACACTGCCAGTTGTCAGGTTTCTGTTGCAATTGGTCCTAGTGTGCCGTCATCACAGTGCATGTTCGCAGTTCGCAGAACAGTATGGCTGATATTCTATCATGTTTCCAATGTGAGTGGTGCAGAGCATTGGCACCAACAGCAAATGAACAGGTAGATGCTTAATTCAGTCACTTGTGGGAACTTTGAGCCAAAAGGTATTCTATCTACTGCAGCAGTCAGTATCCATCCATGTCTATCCATCCATAGAAGGAAGTGTGCCATAGACTGGTTGAATTATGTGATTGAGCCACTTCTTGAGGGTTTTACTGCAAAGGACAAAGGCTTTTATTATTCAGTATGTTGTAAAGAAGACTGAAGACAGGATTGTCTGATGAGCGGTTACCTGTTGCCTCTTGTGTGGTTGGGTATTTCCATAATACTCGAGAATATGTATTTGTGTAGTTACAATGTACAGAATAATGTGTTCTCTTGCAATTTTCAACCAAAGAGCACATGTGAATTGGTGACATCCGGCAAGCAGTCTTAACAGGGTTTGCAGCACCTTGATGTCTCAGAAATATGGTTCTGAAATCAACCCTTGGAGTAGAGGCAGATATACAGTCAGGTCCATAAATATTGGGACATCAACACAATTCTAATCTTTTTGGCTCTATACACCACCACAATGGATTTAAAATTAAACGAACAAGATGTGCTTTAACTGCAGACTTTCAGCTTTAATTTGAGGGTATTTACATCCAAATAAGGGGAACCGTGTAGGAATTACAACAATTTGTATATGTGCCTCCAACTTTTTAAGGGACCAAAAGTAATGGGACAGATTAACAGTCATAAATCAAACTTTCACTTTTTAATACTTGGTTGCAAATCCTTTGCAGTCAATTACAGCCTGAAGTCTGGAACGCATAGACATCACTAGACGCTGGGTTTCATCCCTGGTGATGCTCTGCCAGGCCTCTACTGCAACTGTCTTCAGTTCCTGCTTGTTCTTGGAGCATTTTCCCTTCAGTTTTGTCTTCAGCAAGTGAAATGCATGCTCAATCGGATTCAGGTCAGGTGATTGACTTGGCCATTGCATAACATTCCACTTATTTCCCTTAAAAAACTCTTTGGTTGCTTTTGCAGTATGCTTCGGGTCATTGTCCATCTGCACTGTGAAGCGCAGTCCAATGAGTTCTGAAGCATTTGGCTGAATATGAGCAGATAATATTGCCCGAAACACTTCAGAATTCATCCTGCTGCTTTTGTCAGCAGTCACATCATCAATAAATAATAGAGAACCAGTTCCATTGGCAGCCATACATGCCCACGCCATGACACTACCACCACCATGCTTCACTGATGAGGTGGTGATTTAGATAAGACTGTAACGTCTGTATTAAATATCTGTTGCTTTTCCAATTTGTGTGGAATGTGCACATTCCAGAGAAATAAGACACAGACACGGTGTTTCTGTATAGTAGTTCTCAAAGCGCTCTGTATTTAAAATGGCAGTTTACACGTTTATATGTAGAAAACGTTATCTGATCAAGCGTCACATGATTCCTTTGTCTAGGAATTAATAGCTTTATTGATTGGATCAAAATTGCTGCAGTGTGTCGTCATCATACTGGTCAGTTTAGGGAGGAGCCGTCCATTTGTCCTTATTTGGTCACGGATGTATGCATCATCAGGCCACTCCCATTTGTAGTTCTGTCTTCCATCTTGTTTGTAGTTTCATTCTCCATTTTAGGTAACCTTCTTGTCATTATAAGTGAGTAAGGAATGCAGACAAGGATAATAACATGTAAAAAGACATTTTCCTAATTATCATCCATAACAGTGGTATGCTTTGGATCATGAGCAGTTCCTTTCCGTCTCCATACTCTTCTCTTCCCATCACTCTGGTACAAGTTGATCTTAGTCTCATCTGTCCATAAGATGTTGTTCCAGAACTGTGAAGGTTTTTTTAGATGTTGTTTGGCAAACTCTAATCTGGCCTTCCTGTTTTTGAGGCTCACCAATGGTTTACATCTTGTGGTGAACCCTCTGTATTCACTCTGGTGAAATCTTCTCTTGATTGTTGACTTTGACACACATGCACCTTCCTCCTGGGGAGTGTTCTTGATCTGGCCAACTGTTGTGAAGGGTGTTTTCTTCACCAGGGAAAGAATTATTCGGTCATCCACCACAGTTGTTTTCCGTGGTCTTCCGGGTCTTTTGGTGTTGCTGAACTCCTTGGTGCATTCTTTCTTTTTAAGGATGTTCCAAACAGTTGATTTGGCCACACCTAATGTTTTTGCTATCTCTCTGATGGGTTTGTTTTGTTTTTTTCAGCCTAATGATGGCTTGCTTCACTGATAGTGACAGCTCTTTGGATCTCATATTGAGAGTTAGCAACAAATGCAAATAGCACACTTGAAATTAACTCTGGACCTTTTATCTGCTCCTTGTAAATGGGATAATGAGGGAATAACACACACCTGGCCATGGAACAGCTGAGCAGCCAATTGTCCCATTACTTTTGGTCCCTTAAAAAGTGGGAGGCACATATACAAACTGTTGTAATTCCTACACCGTTCACCTGATTTGGATGTAAATACCCTCAAATTAAAGCTGAAAGTCTGCAGTTACAGCACATCTTGTTCGTTTCATTTCAAATCTATTGTGGTGGTGTATAGAGCCAAAAAGGTTAGAATTGTGTCGATGTCCCAATATTTATGGACCTGACTGTATATTGTTGTATTAAGTGGGAACAGACTACTGTCCATACACCTGTGTCAGGCTCCTCTACCTTGATTTCCATTACTCTCCCGGCTTCAGATTCTAAGGACATGACGGCCTACCTTAAAAAATCAGGTTTTACCCTTCCCTTGCCAAAGTTCAGTATCCACTCCTTCGGGATTGGTGCCAGGAAAGAGACAGCTTGAATGGGTTTTAAGAATGAGGCAATAGACAAAATTGGGGAGTGACCCAGCTTTGAGTCCGGTGACCTCATCAGGATGTGGCTCTCGGAAAGAGGTAAGGGGGTTATATGTAACTGATGCAACACGCCATACCGTTTTCTTCCCACCTTCCCCATCTTGACAATGATGGAGTGAGAGCTTGCCCTTTATGACATGGGAGGCAAATACATTTTCCTCTCTCCATGATGTTGGTATGGAAACTTCTGAAAAAAGTTGCACTTGTTTGCATGTCAAGCAAGCTACCCTCATTTATGTTACTGTTAATGTTATGTAATTTAAAGGCTATGGCCAGTAGTTCATCATTTTTTGTGTAAGTAGTTATTTTGAGTGGGTGGTTATGGATAGTAAGGAGCTAGGCCAAGCATGCATGGGTCAGATCACTCAAGATTTAATATACATATACAACTTGTAAGTTGCAAAGGCATTACAATCTCAGCTGTGCATAAGTGGTCTGGGTCACAGTTTTGGTCAAGAAGAGTTATAGGATATTAGAATTATGACACTATGATACCCCAGTCACACTCAAAGTTTCTTATATATACTCTATGGCATTTTCCATGGTTGGGATGATTGTGGGAAACCTGAACATGATATAATTGATCTGCCACACATTACCTAACATGGCCAGTAATCAGACATCAGAAAGTTCTCGTACCCTACTACAGAGTCCACAAGAAATAGAACTACAAGGTGTATGTAAACAAACTGAAGTGGTGGAGAACTCACCATGCCATCTGTTCTCCTGAGACAAGTGTATTAAAGGAACACTACGCTCAAAACATTTTGAAAAGCTACACTTGAACCTACAAGCAATTATGCTTAGGTGGAATCTACCATTTTAGATTTCAGTGGTCTACTTCCTGATGTGAGAGGGGAAAGGAAGAATTTCAGATTACACTTATGATGCATTCACTAGGTGTAATGGAATGCCACAGTAAAGAATAATTGAATAAACAAGTTACATAGTTACATAGGCCCTCATTCAATTGCGATTTGGCCAATTGAATAGGGTTCTAAATAAGCACATAGCATATATTTTTAAAGAAGTTTTTAGTTAATAAAAAAACTTGCTTTTGGATAGATGCTTACTAACTAAAAACTTCTTTCAAAAAAT
This sequence comes from Discoglossus pictus, assembly GCA_027410445.1. NCBI lineage: Eukaryota > Metazoa > Chordata > Amphibia > Anura > Alytidae > Discoglossus > Discoglossus pictus. The sequence goes on along the minus strand of CM050170.1, from coordinate 174,403,627 downwards.
ATGTTATGTGCTTATTTAGAGCCCTATTCAATTGGCCAAATTGCAATTGAATGAGGGCCATAGTAATTAAGGTTGAAAAAATACTTTCAGTCCATCAAGTTCAACATTTTAAGATCTCCTCTGATCTGCAATATGTGGATTAAATATTAATTAATTCGTTGTTAATTAATTATTAATCAATTATTTATTTATTTTATATTATTATTAGTTAATCCAGAGGAAGGCAATCACTTAAAAAAAAATTATATATATATATTGATCAATTATTTATTTTTTATTTTTTTAATTATTAATTAATCCAGAGGAAGGCAATCAGAAAAAAACCCAAGTGAGACTTAGCCAATCGTCTCGAAGAGAAAAAAAAAATGAATTCCTTCCTGACCCCAGATACTGGCAATCGGATTTCTCCATGGATCAAGTAAAAAGGTTGTTTCTTTTTTTTTACTTTGAAAAATGTATCAGGTCCACGGTGACTCCAGTATATTTTTATAAGCTTAGATTTACACGTGACACCATCTTTTTATCTTATTTTTTTCCAGTGTCAGAATGAATCTTCTAAATTAAAATGCTTAGTATTGAGGAACAGATACAGAAAATTGTTAATGGCATCTCAAAAACAAAATATATATAAAATAAAAGCGGGTGGGAAATGACAAACAGGTTTAATTATTTAAAATACCATATAGGACAAAAATGATTACAGTGGTCTTTTAACTCACAGTGGGGCTAATAAGCAGGAAGAGCAAGCCCATTTGGTATGAACAATAACATATACTTTTACATGGGTAAGCCTCTGATACTATTCTTACTTATGTGTTGTTAACATGTAATGTCTATGTTATGGATTATTTTTTTTCAACCCAATGTCAGATAAGAAATTTGGTTATAGTTGTTTAGTTGTTCATTCATGTCCAACTCTCCGTTACATGCCAGGCACATCTTTCAGCCACTGTCCCTCTGAGCTCCCTCAATCTCATGTTCATTGATTCAGTGACCTAATCTATCCATCTCCCACTCTGCCTCCTCCTTCTTTGTGCGTCTTCAATCTTTCCCAGCATCAGAGACATCTGTCTTCTCATGATATGGCCAAAATATTTAAGCTTCAGCCTCATGATCATACCTTCTAGTGAACAGTTGAGCTTGAGTTCCTGTAGTATTGTTTTATCGAATCATCTCTAAGATGAACTCTAAGCAATTTTCTCCAACACCACAATTCAAAGGCATCAATTCCACAGCGCTCAGACTTCTTTATGGTCCAGCTCTCACATCTGTATATTACTACTGTGAATACCATAGTTCTGACAATGCGGACCCTTTGTTGATAGTTTAATATCTTTATTTTGTATTAGCTTGTCCAAGCTTGCCATAACTTTCCTCCCCAGAAGTAAATGTCTTTTAATTTCCATCTGAAGAGATCTTGGATCCTTGAAAAAAAAAATCTGTCACAGCCTCTCCTTCTTTCCCATTGATTTGCCAGGAACTGAGATTGCTGTTTACCATGAACTTCATCTTTATAATAATAATTAATTTATAGAAACCGGCAGTTTGTTAAAAATAAAAAGGCATGTGGTACCTTCCATTTCTTTGAGTTATTTTGCATGAAAAATGAGTGATTTAAAATGCTGTGTTAAATGTATCCAGAAAAGCTGCTAAATTGCTTGCTGTTCAGCTGTTCTGATGAATAATACAAATAGATATGATGTAAGTCACATATACGTCTATCAATCCGAGTGCATTTCAGGGCTCAAAATATACTGCAGGCTGTTGTTCCTATTTCACTGCACCCAGTGGGAGAGAGCACAAGAACCCCACTGTGAGTCTCTGCTAATAATAGACTTACAATGTGCACATCTTTATGTATCATACTATGCCTATGGGAGCTCATTCCCTCCATAAATGTTGTGCATTTGATAGAAATGTCCAAAAGTGTATTTAACATTTGAGTCTTCATTTTTAGAGAAGGCAACAGGGTCATGAGACAACGCATATATATTTAAAAGTTATGTATAATTACTCACCTTAGATAATACACTTGGATCTTTAAAGGTAATTTATGCCTAAAATGAACAATAGTAACGGGCAATTATGTAACACTAATTTAGATTTTCTTTTCAATCAAAATTATTTTTTTCAAATATTTTCATTTTAAACACTATTTTCTAGGTTTATTTCTCCCACTTTTTATACAAGCATTTACTAACAGCAATTATATCACAATTTATCACCTTAGATATGAGAAATCTTAAAAAATATGTGTACAGCATATAATATCACAGTGGCAACTGCCGTCATTATTAAACTTATAAATAAATATGTATTTCCTACAACAATATATATTAATGATTGTTCCATTTCCCTTACACCTTTTTGTCATGTCTTGTAATGTGTTTTTAAAGAACCCTTGAATGTATGCAAAGGTTCACATTTGTGAAGTCTGCATCAAAGCAGCTATTTAAAGTATTGGCAATTCTATTTTTGGTAATTTTAGAAGACTCTGCTAGTGCACAGAAGCTGCCATGACAGCCATAAAGGTCGGACATCAATAATCCTGCATCCTTCGTTCCACTACCTCGCCGGATGAACGATTTTGCCAGACTAGCGTTGGTCCAGCAAATCGGGTTAAACTGCCTTTTAACCCTGTGTGGTCCTGTAGCAAGAAGAGGGTATGGGGAAAAGCGAGAGGCTGCGCATGGCTGTGCGGGGCGGCGATCCGGGCACTGACTGACAGAGCAATCTGTAAATCGCTGGATTACAGGAGGTGCTGGATTATCCAATGCCGGATAAGCGGTGTCTGACCTGCCTATCTACTTTTCAAGGGACAAAGGGGGGGGAGTTACAGATCATGACAAACAAAAACAACAACTTTTTTAAATATTTGGGAAAATAAATAAATACACATTTTATCTAAACATATTAAAATACTGTTATAAATTATAATATAATATATAATTGTACTTAATCGAAAATATTGTCATAAAAATAACAAAGTAATAATCAATACTAATGAATTCAGTAGCAGCTCTTAAGCAGAAAGAAATGAATACCAATCAAAATAATATTTAATATTAGTATTATATTAATATTAATATCCATGACCTAAATTAATACAATAAAAAGGCAATAAGTAAATATATTTTGAATTAATAAAAGAAAAATGTATTAAACACTGTAGAATAATCAGAACATATAATATACGGTAAAACCCCCGTTATCCAGCACCAATGGAAAAAAAAAGGGTCTAAACGACCCTTAAACCCCCCCAAAATCCCTCAAAATGCCTTTAAAAAGGCATTGGCACCTAAAGTTGGCAATTTAGGCCCAGAAAAAAAACAATAAGAAAAACATTTTGTATTTTTTTTTCTTCCAGTCTCGAACTCCAGATAGTGCCGGTTATGCAGGAGTTTCTTTAAAATGGGTAATTGATGCCGGTTGCATGAGAGTCCCGGTTAGTTGGGTGCCGGATAACCGGGATTCTACTGTATATAGTTGTCAGTGTTGAGAACCTTTACGATGTTGGTCACAATTTGCAGCCCACAGGGTGAGAAGTTGAGGCACGCAGGACTTAGGTTGCAATGAGCGTCCCAAACGCCTGAACCACGGAACTGGAAAGACCTGATAAAAACAGCAAATATGCCTCAAATTAACTTACACGCCCACACACAGCACAGTGGGAGAGCTAGGGAGCCTGTGAGTGAGGTTGCAAGTTATTTTGAGGCATATTTGGCATTTTTTCCCGAACAAAAAAATGGCTGCTGAAAAAACGCAACACAACGAAAACTAGGCCGAAGGACGTAAAAAGTGCTCAGAGGGCCCATAGCCTCGTATTGTGTGGCAAACACCATTGCCGGCCTTACTATTTCCTAGTATATAATAAATGTCAGCCGTATTTAAAATAAAAATATCATATTTCATTATCTGATGAAGCAGTTTTGAGCGAACATGTTATATTGAGAGATATTATCTACTGTTTAAGTGCTGTCCATGGATTTTAATTGGTTTTAAACCCATTTGTTTGTATATTTTTATATTATGTTTTGCTATACTGACATTTATTGTGGATGTGCTTGTGATCACTTACTTTTATTGCTAATCTTTATTGGTTGTGTTAGTTTTTAAGAATACGGTTATACTGTTGTATTTTGTTAATGTTTTTTTATTAATTAAAGGTATTTACTTATTGCCATTTTTTAGATATTGTGTATTATTAAGATTTTTTGTGAACCCAACTCATTATTGGTTTGACAGACTGAGCCTATGGGTGGGAAGGCTAAGGTGCCCTGTGCTGAAATCTTCTCTGAATCAACCAATAAATAAATCCCCTTCCTTTCTCCCTCTTTTCCCTCTCGAACACATAAAAGTTAAGAAAAACTCCCACTCAGTTTTCAAGATAGCAGGAAGTTTGGAAGTCACAAACATGTTATACTTCTAGCACAAGTAATGTCTGACTACATAATATTTTGCCTATACACACATATACATTGCCTTGCAAAAGTATTCACCCCCCTTGGCATGTTTTGTGTTTTGTTGCCTCACAACCTGGAATTAACATGGATTGTTTGAGGATTTGCATAATTTAATTTACAGAGCATGCCCACAACTTTTAAGATTTTTTTTTTTATTGTGAAGCAAACAACAAATAGGACAAAATAACAGAAAAAGTCAATGTGCATAGCTATTCACCTCCCTAAAGTAAATACTTTGTAGAGCCATCTTTTGTGGCAATCACAGCTCCAAGACTCTTTGGATAAGTCTCTTGCCACATCTTACCACTGGGAATTTGTAAAACTGCTCCAGCTCCTTCAAGTTGGATGGTTTGCTCTTGTGAACAGCAAGTCTGATCACAGATTTTCTATTGGATTGAGGTCTGGGCTGGGACTAGGCCATTCCAACACATTTACATGTTTCCCCTTAAACCACTCAAGTGTTGCTTTAGCAGTGTGTTTGGGGTCATTGTCCTGCTGGAAGGTGAACCTCCGTCCTAGCCTCAAATCACGCACAGAGTGGTACAGGTTTTGCTTGTGAATATCCCTGTATTTAGCACCATCCATCTTTCCCTCAACTCTGACCAGTCCCAGCTGCGGATGGTGCTCTTTGGGTGATGTGATGTGTTGGGTTTGCGCCAGACATAGCGTTTTCTTTGATGGCTGAAAAGTTTAATTTTAGTCTCATCAGACCAGAGTACTCTTCTCCATGCATTTTGGGAGTCTCCCACATGCCTTTTCGCAAACTCAAAATGTGCCTTTTTTTTTGCTGAAAGTAATGGCTTTCTTCTGGCCACTCAGCCATAAAGCTCAACTCTATGGAGCGTACGGCTTATTGTCGTCCTATGTACATATACTCCAGTCTCTGCTGTGGAACTCTGCAGCTCCTCCAGGGTTACCTTAGGTCTCTGTGCTGCCTCTCTGATTAATGCCCTCCTTGTCCGGTCCAAAAGTTTGGGTGGGCGGCCATCTCTTGGCAGGTTTGCTGTTGTGCCATGTTATTTTCATTTGCTTATGATAGATTTGATGGTGTTCCTGGGGATCATCAAAGATTTGGATATATTTTTATAACCTAACCCTGACTTGTACTTCTCAAAAACATTGTCCCTTAATTGTTTGGAGAGTTCCTTGGTCTTCATGGCAGTGTTTGGTTAGTGGTGCCTCTTGCTTAGGTGTTGCAGCCTCTGGGGTCTTTAAAAAAACATGTGTATATGTAATGACAGATCATGTGACACTTAGATTGCACACAGGTGGACATCATTTCACTAATTATGTGACTTCTGAAGGTAATTGGTTGCACCAGAGCTTTTTATGGGCTTCATAACAAAGGTGGTGAGTACATACTAAAAAATAGTTTTATGTATATATTTTTCTCGTTTCACTTCACCAACTTAGACTATTGTGTTCTGATCCATCACATATAATTCAGATTAACAAAAAATTGAACTTAAGGCTGTAATGTAACAAAATAGGTAAAAATGCAATGGGGGTGAATACTTTTGTAAGGCAAATATATAAATATATATATATAAATATAAATATATAAATATATATTATTCATGGTACTGAATATGTTGTTTGGTCTATGCAATTGTGTCCATACTATAATTCTACAACAAACAAAAAAAATTTCATTACTTTTAAAGGTTTCTTCTAAGTTTATCTATGTACTTGTAGTGAAAATGAATTTGTTTTTAATAGTCGCTGTAATGGACATGTTGTTTATTGAAAAACTCAGTATTTAACATGATGGACTGGTAAACTCTGCCTATTAATTATTTAAATTGAATAAAAAATGTTAATGTAAGAAAAGAGAAAAAGGGAAGATGCCAGAATTGAACCCAAGACCCAAGAATAAAAGGTTTTGTCTACTGTACCACATCTCTGCATGATAAGCTATGAGTAAAGTAATCAATACTACTAAAATAGAATCATTGTTACAGTTATAATTGATGTCTTGGAATTGTGGTGCTTGAGAAAACTGCAAGAAGATCGAATAAATCAATAATTCAGGAAATCAAGACAAACTGTTCACTAGAAGGTATGATCATGAGGCTGAAGCTTAAATATTTTGGCCATATTACAAGAAGGAGGGGACAACAGAGGCAGAGATAGATAGATGAGATGATTGAAGCAATGAACATAAGCTTGATGGAGCTCAGAGGGACAGTATCTGTCTGGATGCAGCCCACAGAGTCAAGAAGGGTCAGACACAATTGAATGACTAAACAACAACAAATTCTTGTGGGAGGGCTTCAGATGCTCTTCAAACAACAATTAATATCAGTTATTTTTGATAAAAAATTAATTAATTTTTCACCATGATTCTAGTCTCTGTCTGATAGTAAAAATGGTGAATTAAGCCTTAAGCCTTTAAGGCTTTATGCAAGTTGCTTTGTGCCTCATTCAGTTTATCCCCCCATTTAGTGATGACAAATCTGCCATATGTTGATCTCTACTGAGACCCACATAGCTCTACAGACATAGGTTGCTGATCCCTGTACTAGATAGACCAAGCAGTAATAATCTGCTGTCAGTTTCTATGTTACCGTTTCAGTTCAACCAGCCATAAAGGAGTGTTGTACAGGTAGTAGCATTATCTCATATACTAATAAACAAGCTGTGGTTGAGATAACTTAATTACCAGTTTGTTTTTTTAATAGACTCGAAATAAAAGAGAGTTTGTCCATAGCTTTGTTCTACACACATCCTCCATATGTTCTGTTTGTCAGTGAGCCAATACCACTGTGGGTGAGATAAGGCTTTGGCTGTGAAAGCATTTATTGTACAGCCTGACATTACAAGAATAGAATATCAACCATTTATAAAGACTCAGCTCTCACTTGAGATGGTGATACATTTTAGTAGACAAACAAAATTATTTGTAGTTTGTACTAAATCTACATTTTCAAGGACATTGAAAAGCCAATGAGAAGAACATCTTATCTATTACAATTTTGAATAAAAATGGTAATTTGAAGTCCACGAAGTCAGAGGGTTATGGTGTAGTTGAGGCATATCTGCACAGTATTGGAGCTCCTTCCTCTCCATTCTTGCAATTTCCGGACTCTCCTGAACCCCTCAAGCAACACTTCTATTTTGGACTCTGGCACATTGGGTAATTAATATCCAAGGTTATTAAAATGGACTTGATTAATGGACATGAGACTTGATTAAGGGCTATTTTTATGTGTAGTGTAGCGTGGGCCACAATAATTAATGTTGGGGTTGCTATATTGTGTTATGTGCACTGTAGTAGTGTTATTTTGCCTGTAACTAACAGATAGGTCGAGAGGTTGGCAAAATACATTTTATGGCAGGAACATGACAATATGGAGGCCTCTTTCCCCCCTGTACTGGTCCCCTATAACCAAGCACCTCACAACTGAGGGCCCCCCCTGCCCAGGGACCCTGGCAAAACACCTAACTAAACTCTGAGGAAAATGCAGCATTTAAACACTAAACATAAATGTGTACCACCTTTACATAAATAAAGCTAAACAATAATAAATCTTGCTGTTAAGGCCACACACACACTGCTCTGTGCATAAGACACACACTGCCCTGTATAATACACACATACTGGCCTGTGCAAATAACATCATTATGTATCCCAAACATTAATTATTGTGGCCCACGTTACACAATAGAAACATGATGTCATATTCCTTAGCAAGTTCCATGTCCATTGAGATATTTAGCCATCAAATGGACCTGGGGTAATAGAGTCCATGATTCAGGTACCAGGTTCCCCTTAAGAGCCCACAATAATCCATAGTCCAAAATGTTCAATGGTGGACCCTTCTGGGCATGACACACATAGATAGATAGATAGATAGATAGATAGATAGATAGATAGATAGATAGATAGATAGATAGATAGATAGATAGATCTTAAAATGATCTAGCTACAAAGCAAGGTGGTAGTACATTGATAAAATTATTCTAGAACTTGCAATTTTTGGTGGTGTTTCAACCAAAGGTCATAAAGTAAAGGTCAGGGTGCTGTCATTCACTGTGTCCAAAACCAGCCTCAGTAAGAAGGATGTTGATCAAGACACTGGGGACGATTTGAACCGACGCTGGAACCTTATGGGTGAGAGTAATGAAGAAGCCTTTCATGAATAACACCGACAGACACAGCCACCTGTCCCTGGTGAACGGTCCTGAGGTGGCGGATGATACACTAGAAAGGAACTAGCCAATAGAAAGAGGAGATCAAACAGATGATTGCATCCAATGTTCTTTCAAATGAAACATTTCCTGATTTTGATGAGGAAACTGGAATCTTTCCTATAGTGAATAATGATGAAGATGAGTATCTAGAGATTAATCTGGTAGAAGAGTAACCAACCTCCTTGACAGTATATGCGAAGCAGAGCATGGACATGTGTCCCATTAAAATCGTGAAGAATCTCAACGCGTCTCATGCGGCCATGATGCAAAGCGCTCTGGACAAGGAGAATTCAGTGGTGAAACAAGCAGAGATCACTAATCCCTCCTCCTAGCTTCAAGAGACAGAAGACTCCTTGCGGCAGAGGGAAGCAGCTCTGATAGAGAAGGAGCTACTGTTACATATTCTATAAACCATAAAGAAGTCTAAGCACTGTAGAATTGATGCCTTTGAACTGTGGTGTTGGAAAAAACTGAGTAGAGTCCCTTAGACTGCAATATGTTTCAATAAATCAATCCTTCAGGAAATTAAGACATACTGTTCACTGAAGCTCAAGTATTTTGGCCATATCATGAGAAGACAGGATTCCGTAGAGAAGGCTCTGATGCTGGGAACAATTTAAGGCACGCAAAGACTGAGACAACAGAGGCGGGGATGGATAGATGAGGTAATTGAAGCAATGAACATTAGTTTGAGGGAGCTCAGAGGGTCAGAGGCTAACAGATGTGCATGGCATGCTTCAGTCTGGTCCATGTATTCAGTCTTGTCCGACTCTCTGTGAAACTATAGAACGACTAAACAACAACAACGTTTGGTGGACTAATTAACATATTTTAATACTTTAACACAGTATTATCTGCCTGAATCGTTCCCAAAAGAAGTTTCAGATGCAAATGTGAAGGTAGATAAAAGGGTAATTAAAACTCCCTGCCACATCCCAGATGAATTATCTGGTGACCACTAATATTTATAACTAATTAGAAAAATATAATCTTGCTACTATACAGCCAGAGAAAACTTTGCATGAATATTTAAAAAGGTTTTTATGGTGTCTTAGCATTTATAACCAAGCATTAAAGAGAGTGAATTCCTGACTGATTGCGCTTGCATTAAAAATAGAGTGTTTTAAATATTAAAACGTCTATTGGAGTATGGAAAAAGAGTGAACTGTATTTTAGGAAATGTACGATAAAGGAACATCATAAAGCTACAAAGACCTGCTTACTCCATGCCTGCTAGATGCTCATGGAAAACCATGGAGGGTATGCATTGGTCCATGCATACCTTGCGTACTCACTGCCTAGGGGCTCCAAAAAGGTAGCTACAGCCCTGCCCACACCCCACTTACAGCACCCCTTTTCTATCTCCTAAATCATAAGTTAAGTGCATTTATGTATATATGGTACGTCAATTTTGTATATTGTCACCTTATTTATTCAACTTATATGCAGAGTACATCATGCATAACGCCGGGTTAGATTAATCCAAAGCCGCAATCAATATTGATGAGAGAAATGCCAATAAACTCAGATACTCCGATGATATGACTGTGATAGCTGAAAATGAAGAGGAACTAAAGGGTCTATAAATGAGGGTGAAAGAAGAAAGTGCAAAAGCTGGCCTGCTGCTCAATAATAAAAACACGAAGATCATGGCAAATGGCAATCTCACATCTTGGCAAATAGTCAGGAAAGAAGAAGTGGAAGCAGTGACAGATTTATTTTCTTGAACTTTGAGATCTGGTGACTGCAGCCATGAAATTAAGATGTCTGCTTCTAGGGAGGAAATCTATGGCAAGTCTGAACAAGCAAGTAAAAAGTAAAGGAATATCACAATCAACAGAGGTCCACATAGTTAGAACAATGGTATTCCCACTAGTAACACAGTGAGAGCTGGACCATAAAGAAGTCTGAGCTCTGTAGAATTGATGCCTTGAATGGTGGTGTTGGGAGAAAACTACTTAGAGTCCCTTAGACTGCAAGAAGATCAAATAAATCAAAACAACAAAGTCAGAGGTGCTCATCAGGGAAATAACTAACTTTAATAGGTTAGTTCTATGGACATAATAACCCACTCTGAGAGCAGCCTCTTTTAGCCACTTGTGCCCTTCACAGGGAGAAATATCCTGTAGTATATCAGTCTGAGCCCACTCAAAAGAGTGACCCAGTCCCGAAATACCAGGCAATTCTACCCTGAACAGGAGGAACAGCAAACCACAGACGCGTTTTGGCCTCTATAGCCCCCGTCAGTCCCTTAGACTGCAAGAAGATCAAATAAATCAATACTGCAGGAAATCAAGACAAACTGTTCACTGGAAGGTTTGATTATGATGCTAAGCCCAACTATATTGACCATATCTTGAGAAAACAGGGTTGCGTGGAGAAGATTTTGATGCTGGCAAAGATTGAAGGCACACTGAAGAAGGGGAAAACAGAGGCTGAGATGGATAGATGCAGTCATTGAAGCAATGAACATGAGCTTGGTGGATCTTAGAGGGGCAATGGCTGACGGATGTGCCTTGTGTGCTGCAGTCCTTAGGGTGACAGCGAGTCAGACACGACTGAACAATTAAACAACAACAAATTGTATATCATAAAGTGTCAAGTACGGTTACAGACTGAAATACCGGCTTTTGGGCCTAGGCAGGAATATATTTTAAAGGGACACAGCAAAAGTTCTAAATATGTAATACAGTATATAATTTGAAACATTAGGTAGCAGTCAGTTCCAGTACAATTGAGTGTTATTTAAATTAGCCGTCAATCTTGCATTGAGGTAGGGTTAGGGTGGGAGAAGCAGAGATAGATATGAGAGGTGAGGCAGCAGGGGAGAGTAGCGAGGACAGTGGAGGGTAGTTGAGGGCAGAAGGCAAGGCTGCAGAGGAAGGCAGATGAGGGCAGGGGGAATTACCTCCCATGCTGTGCCTCCCATAGTAGTGTTTAGGATGTACATAGGATGTGACCAGCGCACAACTGGCATCAAAATATTTATCCTAGCCCATCAACAAAAATAAGTTTCTGCATCCCTCCCTTAATTACATAATGTGCGGGATTAGGCCCAAGAATCCCTATGCCCCTGCTATATTTTGCAATATAACGTACTCCTTAGTAATGTCACCCCCAGCCACATTAAATTCAAAGCTCTTATGTGCAACGTGAGACCCGCAAAGGCTGCTTGAGAATGTTGTGCTATTAATTCTAAGACCTAACAGCACTTTCCCTTTTAATAAAAGTACAGAAGTGTGGTGATATTTGCATTTAAAGTGCTACAAGTTAGACTTTACCCCCCTTGTGGCTCCTCTCTAGCACTCGTTGGCTTCTTGGCTCCATGTGCGAGTTACAAGTTTGAACGCCAGTGATCTTGATGCAATTTAATAGCTATATTGGAACATAGCAGTTAGAACAAAGGATTTGCGGCCGCAAAGTTCTACATTTCATGTCCTGTAGGCTTTTTTCAGCCTTTCTGCGTCTTAACCTGCAAGTCGTTTGCGGGTTGCTTTAAGAAGCTAATTCAATAGCCTTAAGTCTTGCAAGCTACGTTACAAGCTTTGATCTAACACGTAGAGGGAATTGAATGGGGCTGCAAGTTTGCAATATGTACATGACAAGTATTAAATGTATTGTGTGGCTGTTTATGGTCTCAGGTGCCACATGCATGTCCCTTTTTGCACAATTATATAAAATCATAACTATTTTCTTGCTGTGGCTTCTATGGCTAATATCCCTCATTATGAGTGGGTGGGCATCAAGCTGTGTACCCTCATATTGTATCTACTATATCTTCTAATACATAGCAGGTCCAGCCTGAATGGTCCACGTGGTCATGAAGTCTTCTATACTAGGATCTGCACCTTATGACAGTATGAACAGGTAGGAAACCTCCAGTGTGCACAAGAACCTGCAATATGAAACTTCACATCTTGCTGCCTATCCTCATCACACAGCTTTACACTTTTAGGGATTGGAGAAGTGAGAGAGGTTGACATGGCAGAGAGGAATGGGAAAAAAACAGCTTTTTTTTTTTAAAGTTCTTCGTAAAGAGCCTGAAAAACTGGTTAAACACTGGCTACAAATCACGGCTAAGATATTCCGATTGGTATATACGGCATTATTATGCAACGATGAGGCTCATAAATAGGATATGAATTAGTTGCTTTGCGGACACACTGTTTTTGCAAACACACAACAAAAAAGCAAGTACTGATTATTATGCATTAAGAGTTCCTCCCTTACAAGCACAACCAGCCATAAATTAGCAAACAGTTGCACATTGTCAAATTTGTAGCACAAACAATACAGAACATCTCAGGAATAATCTGTTGCTTATTCATTCAGTCAAGAAGTGACCCCTTGGACCTCAGCATGCCAGGCACATCTTGTGTCTGGTTGTGCCAGTCCATACGGTTTTCATGTCATAGTTTCTGGAGTGGGTTTCCAGTTCCTTCTCCAGTTGACCACAATTTGTCTGACCTTTCTGCTATAACCTGCCCGTATAGAGTTACCCTAAAGCTTCATTGAAGTACACAAACCCTTCACCATGTCAACGCAGTGATCCAAAAGGGGCAGGAATAATTACCTAAAAAGGCCAGTCCCCTTCTTGATCGCTACTGTCATGGGCTTGTGCACTTCAATAAAGCTGTGAGCAATACCATGTAGGGTCACCCAAGATGGGCAGGTCACAGCAGAGAGATCAGACAAAGTATGGTCCACTGGAGAAGGAACTGGCAACCCACTTCAGTATATTAGCCAAGAAAATCTTATGGATAAGCACAGGCAGAGACAAGATGTATCTGACATGGTGTGGTCCATAGGGTCACGGAGAGTCTGACACGACTGAACGACTAAACACCAACATAAGTCTCTTATTTAGCATATAACACCAGAGACGCAACAATTGTGCCGGGGGTACTGCAGTCTATTGTGTCACAGAGAGTCAAACACGACTGAACAACTAAACAACAACAAAAAGGCTAGTACAATGCATAGAAAGATTGTAGCGTCCTTTAAAAAGAAACAAACGTGTTGTGACGTGTTATTTGAATGAGTAGGACCATAACATGATGGATAGGCAGTAATTATAGATGACAATGTATGCAAATACCTTTTAATAACATTAAACTGATAAAGTACTTGTCATTACATGAAGTGATTTGACTGAAATGATAATTATCTGCTGTAATTACTGTGCAGACCTGACAAACAGGCACTGGCACCTCCTCTCCAAACTGTCAGCTGCCCCACAGCTGTAATCTGTACTATGTGCCTGATGGTGCCCAGCCAGGCAACACAGCGCCTCAGGCTGTCACATCACAGCTATGCTGGGAATGTAGCAAATACCGCGAGAAGCCGGCTGAGCAACGCGATCTCGCGAGATGTCCCTGCAGTCTCCAGCTCAGAGCTTCCCCAGAGCTCCTATACCTAACGTGTGGGAAGACAGCAGCAGCAGCAGTGTTGTTCTGACCATGCCAGCTCCAGCACAGGTAATCCTATAGACTTACACTGCTGTAATTACACCTCTCCCAGGCTCTGTGCATGCTCCTCTCTGCCTGGCTGGTGCACATTGCATCCCACTATTTGCATCCCTTTAATGCATTAAGCTGGCATCTAATTAAGGCTTTGATTGCTCTGTATTATGGGCTTAGGGTAAGATTGTGTGTATCAGGATGGTGCATAGTTTATCATCCATAAATCACAGCATATGTACATCTTAATATGCAAAAATGCATGCCAGATACCACATGTATACCTAGTATCCCATTCAGTGCAATTAATGCATGTGTCAGAAACCAGAACATCTGTGTATTCCTAATGTACACAGTTGTTTAAATGCATGGTGCCATATTAATATCTAGTGTCCCATTTAATGCAATTATCAGTAACACTTTTGTCAGAAACCATAACATCTGTGTATTCATTAATGCAATTATTACATGCATTATATCACATTGATAACTTGTATCCCATCCAGTGCAATTATTATTAATGCATTTATCAGAAACCATAACATATGTGTATTCATTAATGCAATTATTCCATGCATTATATCACATTGGTAACTTGTATCCCATCCAGTGCAATTATTATTAATGCATTTATCAGAAACCATAACATATGTGTATTCATTAATGCAATTATTACATGCATTATATCACATTGGTAACTTGTATCCCATCCAGTGCACTTATTATTATTAATGCATTTATCAGAAACCATAACATATGTGTATTCATTAATGCAATTATTCCATGCATTATATCACATTGATAACTTGTATCCCATCCAGTGCAATTATTATTAATGCATTTATCAGAAACCATAACATATGTGTATTCATTAATGCAATTATTCCATGCATTATATCACATTGATAACTTGTATCCCATCCAGTGCAATTATTATTAATGCATTTATCAGAAACCATAACATCTGTGTATTCATTAAAGCAATTATTACATGCATTATATCACATTGGTAACTTGTATCCCACCCAGTGCAATTATTATTAATGCATTTATCAGAAACCATAACATCTGTGTATTCATTTATGCAATTATTACATGCATTATATCACATTGGTAACTTGTTTCCCATCCAGTGCAATTATTATTAATGCATTTATCAGAAACCATAACATCTGTGTATTCATTAATGAAATTATTACATGCATGATATTACACTGATAATTTGTATCCCATTCAGTGCAATTATTATTAATGCATTTGTCAGAAAATTCCTAATATGCAAAAACACACAATCTTCCCAATGCATGATACTATATTTATATCTAGTATCCCATTCAATGCAATTATCTTGAATGCATTTGTCAGGAACCATAGCATTTGTGCGTTCATTAATACACACTTTTTAAATGCATAATACCAGTGCAATTAATGCAATTAGCATTAATGCATTTGTCAGAAACCATAGCGTCTCTGTATTTATTAAAACATACTTTTTAAATGCATTATAACATTGAATAGTATCCCCATTCAGTGCAATTAATGCAATTATTCATGCATTTGTCAGAAACCATAACATTGTGTATTCATTACAAGACATTTTTTAAGTGCATGACATTTGGAACTAATGCATCAACTTGCACATATGATCATAAACTCATCACGGCTCTAAGTTGTTCTGGTTATGTTTTGCAGACCATGCTTGGGATTTGTTTACTTGATGTGATTACTCATGTGGAAGAGTAACAGAGGTTATTTATTTAGATTATTGCATGTGAGTTTATGGTGGGTTACCTTGTATGGGCATGCATTGCATTTTGTTATATTTAAGGCAGATATTTCTGGTATGTATTAGGGATTCAATGGAATTAAGGACGAGATGCGTTCCAGAGAACATCTTTAGGTCGGACTTGTGTGTAGCTTGGATCCGTGATGAATATTATTATTATTATTATTATTATTATTATTATTATAATGGTTCATATGTGGCAATAATAATACAACGTAATAATAAATTACAGAAACTCTTGTCCCATACAAAAAGCTTTGGGCGCCCGTTCTGGATCTATCCCGTTGTAAATTCGCCAGCAGTAGTGCCAGCAAGCGGCCGCTAGATGGCACTGTGGATATTTTGCAGGGCTGCTGATATTTCACACAAGTTGTAACCCTGCCTAATCCTAACTCTATGGTATGGGCACACAAAATCGACAGCGCCATCTAGCGGTTGGTGGTCGGCACTGCTACTGCCACTGCTGGCGAATTTGAAGAGGGGAAAGGACCCCCGTTCTAATGTATGGGATGTCTGTAACTTTGGGACCTCTTGTATTTTAACCCATGGGGTCAGATTAAGGCTATTTATACCAGTTTGACGCAATGATTATCGACCATTAACATTGAATGTGTCTGTCAGGAAATCATTTAATCCGCGTATTATAATACGCAACAGACTCGCTTATTTAGACACATGAGCACACACTTATTCTTATAATCAGAACAAATTACGATATTTTTTAAAAGCATGCTTTTAATCTGCTGTCTTTATGTCATTAGACTCATATGGAGATGTGCCAGTTCCTATTTTATTTAGATAATTTCATTTGAATTGAAGGTATTTTTACCTTGTATGGTCATATATTGTAATTTTTTTACATGTGAGCAGATGTTTCTGATATGTTTTAAAATGATGCAATGGAAACAACCCACTGTATTGTAACTATTTAAATGTAATATTTTTTTTGGAAAAATTGTTATATCATTCTGTATTTAAAAGTATATTGCAACTGCTATTATTATAATCCGTATTCTTATTCGTGTAACTGAAAGTGTTTCTGCACATGCAGGAGATGCGTCGGGTGTTTCTTTTTCAGTCTGTGATTCTGGATTTTCACCATCTGCCGGCACATTTTTAGGGGCTTTCCACTGAACTTTTGCAATGAACTGTGCTTTTAATTTAAAGCATTCTGCAATGTCACTGTTATTACTGGCTGTATGTTGATGCTGCAGCTTTGTAAAGTCTCTTATAATTACTGCACTAACAATATAGGTTTATGTTATGTTAACATATTATACTTAGTGTATTTGTGTTAGGTACATTGTCTTGTAATTGGTTAATGCAAATTTTGTTGTTTAGTCGTTCAGTCGTGCCCGACTCTCTACGTCATTATGGACCACAGTGTCTCTGGTTGTGCTTATCCATAAGGTTATCTTGGCAAAAATACCAGTGGACCGCAATCTGTCTGATCTCTCCGCTACGGCCTGTCCATCTTAGGTGACCCTACATGGCATAGCTCACAGCTTCGCTGAAGTACACAAACCCCTTCACCACGACACTGTAGCGATCCATAATGGTGATGCAATGGTAGTAGTAACTTTAAATTGTGCTTATTTTATTGGGAGTCTCTTTGCTTACCCCTTCTGGATCGCTACCTTGTCGTGGTTAAGGCGCTTGTGTACTTCAATGAAGCTGTGAGCTGGACCATGTAGGTTCACCCAAGATGGGCAGGCCATAGCAAAGAGATATTTTTCAGAACCAACACTGCATTAGCAAATTGGTAATTTAGATATATTTATTTTACCTTCTTTAAGTATTCACAAAATCTGTGTGCTCTATGCACATTTATACCGTAGTAGTACGATTGTGACGTATATGTAGCGACATCTTTTTAAACAGATATGGACATATTTCATATGAGATGTGGCATTGTCATGATACAATTAACTACATAGGGGAATTGTAAGGGTCTTGAAGTTATTTACAATGACAGGATATTAAGAAAACAATAATCTTTATTTTTTTATTATTTCCATCAACTCAAGGGTTTGACAATATCCCGAGATCGTGTTTGTTCTGTTTTACGGCCATTTAATATGCTTTTGTCAGCTATGGGATTAAAATGCCATTTTACGTGAAATATTTTGTTAGGTATCACAAATATTTCCTATAAGGACACTGAAGTCCTAAATTTACTGTAAGCTATTGCAGACTATAATATACTGTACCACCTATAATGTTCCCTGGTGGTCCAGTGGTTCCACCTCTGTTGACCTGGATTCAGTTCCGAGTCGGGGAACCAAGAGGTCACACCACCCTGAAGCCGAGCAGGGTTGGGCCTGGTCAGTACTTGGATTGGAGACCACCTAGGACTACCAGGAGCTGTATGCTGTGGCCCACTGGAAAAGGAACTGGCGACCCACTCCAGTATCTCTGCCATGAAGTGGATCAGCATGACCATAAAGATGTTCTGGTGTGTTACGGTCCATGAGGTCACGGAGAGTCGGAAACGACAGAACAACACAACCCCCCCCCCCCCCCCCCTCAAAAAAACAATCCACCTAGAATATATTCATTTATAATAAGGCATGGGCAGACCTCCCCTGTCTGTTAGCTTCACATTCCAAGAAACTTGACAAAGATCGGCTTGACAAATAATCAAAAAATTAACCAAAAAATCTATTGTTGTAAAGGCCAAACTTTCTATATGAAGCATTTAAAAACCTCTTATACATTACCAGAAAAAAATAATGCTTTTGATCTGCCCCTTCTCTTACAATTGAATTAAGAGAAAGTGTAAACAAAGTCTCATGGAGAGCCTGTGACTTGTGTTTTCTTATCTGTTCCTATTCAGTTCAATGGGAATACATGTTTGCAGCCCGGACCTCCATATGTTTCACTGTTTCCCATAGCATGTCAGGAGGACAATCTCATTCTGTCTCAATTTAATATAATTTATCAACACTTTATAGACCATTTATATTTTCATATACAATACTTGTGTTTGTTTAAAGGTATATCTAAATGTCCTTGTTTTTCCTTTTTTTCTAATTTAAAAATAAAACTTGTTTTCCACACCCCCAGAGCTGCTTACATAGGCACAGTGTACCTACCAATAGAAACACTGCTTTTGGTTATGGATTTTAACCCTTTATTAACCTTCAAGCCAGCAGCAGCTCAATGCAGAGATCTTTCAGAGCAGTGTCTGACTCCTCTTGCTTCTTTCTGGAAAGGACTACACATCCCATGATTCCTTCCTGCTATCACAGATTGCTACAATGTATTAAAATGTAGTAACTGCCTGTGATTGGCCAAAACAAATTATGAATTTGATGCTAATTTTGGCAGAGATATTCAGGGGTGATTACTCACAAAAGCTACTGCTTGCAAACTCCAGAGATTTAGCAAAAGTCAGGGGAGTTTGTTAATGTTTATTTTGTGATTTTTTTCATGCAAAATGTTTACATACACTACTGATTCTCCTCTATCAGATGCATTCATAATCCATGAAACTTAAATATGCCTTGGGGGAAAAAAAAAAAAAAAAAAAAAAAAAAAAAATATATATATATATATATATATATATATATATATATATATATATAAATTGAGGATGCACCTTTTAGTTGAAATGCTGATAATCTTATCTGTGCAATGTGACCTAAATGTAAATTAATGTATCTGTGCAATTGTTATCTGTAGCTAAGGTAAGCTAAGTTTTTATTTTTTATTTTTTTTAGCATTGCTATAAAGAATTAATGACATTACATAGAGCATATCATTAATGAAAGGCTTACATTATATTTATTTTACATTTTAATAACATTTAACTATTTTTCAAATGAATTCTAGTTCTTTAAAAAGGCACATTGTGAATAAGAAACTCCAAAACACTGTAGTTGTTATGTATTTAAAATATTATGCTTTAAGGGCATATTTAAATTTCATGGATTATGATTGTATCTGATAGAGGAGAATCAGTAGTGTATGCAGACATTCGTTTGCATGAAAAAATACCAAATAAACATTATTATACTTACCATACAGTTTGCTAAATCTCTTGAGTTTGTAAGCAGTTGATTTTGAGAGTTGACACCACTGAAAATCCCTGCTAAAATTAGCATACAATTCATGATTCATATTGGCCAATCACAGGCATCTATACATTGTTTTAATCTGATATGGTAGTTTGTACAGCAAAGCATCATGGAATGTGTAGTCTTGTTTTTCTCCTCCACAAGGAAGCAAACAGGAGCCCAGATATTGCTGTGTGGATCTCTGCACTGTGCTGCTATTGGCTTGAATTAGTATAGGGATAAAAACTGTACCCAGATGCAGTGTTTCTATTGGTAGGTACCAGGTGCTTATGTAGCAGCACTAGGGGTGTGGAAAGCAATCTTTTAAAAATAAAATAAATGTGTACGTTTATAGAATGAGTCAATGTAAGGTAAGATTAGGGATATTCTCCTGCTCTGTACTGACCTGTTACGTTATGAAAAGTGTCATGGAGGCTTTGGAATCTATTGTGCATACACAAGCTTTTGTATTATTGCCAACTTTTTAAATATACAGCAAAACCCAGATAAGGGACTCATTGGGATACTAGAAAAGATATTCTGCAAATGATCAAATATGCTGATATTTGTTTTTTAATTGTAGATTTTCTTATATTTTTCATGAAAACACAAACATTTCTAATTCACATAGCATAATCTTTTAAATAAGCTACACAGGCCCATTAAAATGACTAGAAGAAATATGATTTTCTTTAAGGTACTTTACTGCACAACAACCACTTGCAAAGTTGTATAGCAACGTAAGCCTGTGCTGTGAGACCGGGGCCTCATTTACTGCTAGTCAAAAATACACCAGTTTTTCCAGTTTAACCAGATCAATAACGATGACAGTTGCTATTTTTTTTTTTTTTTTTTAAAGGATATTATGACGGGCATTTGTACTATGTAGTTTGTACCAAATATAATATTTTAAATATTCCAAAAAGTATTATATGATAAATAAGATGCTTACGTTGTTGTTTAGACATTCAGTTGTGCCTGACTCTCCGTGACCCTCTTCACCACAGCACACCAGCCACAAGTTGTGTCTTGTTTTGCGTATCCATAAGGTTTTCTTGGCAAAGATACTGTAGTGGGTTGCCAGTTTCTTCTCCATTGGACCAAGATTTGTCTGACCTCTCTGCTATGGCCTGTCCATCTTGGATGACCCTATATGGTATAGCTCACAGCTTTATTGAGGTACACAAGCCCTTTAACCATGACAAGGTAGGGATTCAGAAGGGGGAAAAGGCTTATACTGAAGATGATAAATTCATTTGAGACTATCCTGATCTTTTTCAGGAAACAAAGGGCTAGTGAACCCTATGGATCTCTGAACTACAATACATTGTGCTTGTATTCCCATTCAATTATGTGTATTTATATATTATATATAACTAGCGGCTTGTCCAGCAAAAATGACGGCAAGAAAATTTGAAGGCTGGCAATGCTGTTTGCCACAGAATGCAAGGCTCTCAGCCCTGTAAGTTGCGGGATTTCACCGCTCATTGCAGGCCTCGATCCACCCGCCACTTTCATGCCTCGCAATGAGCTCCTTTGGCGCTCATTGCGAGCCTCTCCCCCGTGTCTGTTTCCCCCACTCTCCCTTCCATGTGCCCCCCTCTCCCTACCATGTTTGTCCCCCCCCTTATTTTCCTCCTCTGCGTGTCTTTTCCACCCTCTGTGTCTCTTTGCACCATCTCCCCCTCCCTCTTGTCTTTCTGCTCTCTGTCCCTGTTTAGGTGTTGCGTGGCTCGCGCTGAGCGCCGTCGGTTTTTATTCTCCAAGTCTTGCGTGCTTTGCGAGGATTGTCTAAGTGTTACGCGCTTGTGCCTCGTTTTGAGCCGTTTTTATTTATGGTTTTCGTCCGCCATTGTTTTCCTCGCTTAGCTGATTTTCGACCTCTGAAAAATGGAAATTAGGGGTCAAATTATTTTGCAACCTCACACACAGGCTCCCTGGGTGTCCCCCTGATCTGTGTGTGAGGTTTTTAATGTATTTTTTACATTATTTTTCTTTTTTTTTGTCGGTCTTTTGAGTTACGCGCTTAAGCAAATCTCGGACATTAAATTCGTAATTTTTTTATAAGTGTTGCGTGCCTTGAGATCATTGTCAAACTGCTACGTCCTTCATCGCTAATCGCGTGCATCGTGAACAGCGCCTTCAATCTCTTTCCATCCTCCATCGGTGTAGCATCCTTTAGCAAATAAACTGTATGATGGGACAGAGTACCCTTAGAGGGACCCTAAAAGGGCAGTATTGCGATGGCTGCAATGAGCGCCTTTGGCGCTCATTGCAGCAAAGTGGTGCGAGCATTGAGATGAGCTCCTGCGACGCAAGCCCTGCAATGAGAACCTTTGTTTGCTAAATCTCTTGAGTTTGCAAACAGTGGTTTTTGTTGGTTATCACCCCATGATATTTCTGCTAAAATTTGCATAAAATTCATAATTTGTTTTGGCCAATAACAGACCACTAATACATTTTAATACATTGTAACAACCAGTGATGGCAGTTTGTGCAGGAAGTATTCATTGGATGTGTAGTCCCCCTGCTACTGCTGGCTTGAAGATGTAATTAATAGTAAAGGATTAAAATCTGTACCCAAATGCAATGTTTCTATTGGTAGGTACAATGTGCTTATGTAAGCAGCTCTAAGGGTGTGGAAAACAAGTTTTATTTTTAAATAAAATAAGTTTGTGTGTGTAAAGAATGACCCAATGTAATGTGTATGTCTGATATAAGCAGCCTATTTTAGATTAGAAAAAAGCCAAAATAGGGAAACTTAGACATACCTTTTTAAAATCTCTCTTTGCTGCCTAAAATTTTAAAAATATTTTGTTTTCGCATGTGCAGCTCATGAAGACAGTGTACCTTTTAAGTACAGGGTATGCAGTGTCTCGTAACCAGTCAATAGCAACATTCTATAACATGCTCCTTGAGAGGGGTCAAAGTACATAAAAGTAAATGTATACATATTGGTATATAATAATCCTTAATGAAATCCAGAAACCTTCCTTGTCCCTTTAAAGGGATCGGGATCACGCTTAAACGGATGCATAGCAACATTTTGCAAATATGTCAGAAACATGCAACATACTCTCTGGCTTATTTTAAAACCTGATTACATCACTATTTATTATATTTACATAATTAAAAGCACATTGCCATTGCATTCTATGTCCTTTTCAAGTTGTTAGACAAAAGTTATACCTTGCATTTTTTTAAAAATTCCAATAGTTGCTTTTTCGTGACCAAAATATGAAGTACCTCTTGTTTACACTTATTTTTAAACTAACAGGAAATGCCTCTGTGTGCACACAGTATTATTTCTGGAGATCTCATTGGCAGGCTAGTATGACTCATAATCCTGCAAATTGGCTGATCTGTACAAGCCCCAAGGGCAATTATACATACAAAGCAGTTTATTCTGCTCCACCACCTTTATTGCAAAAATACATTTTGATGCCTGTGCGGAACCGTAGAGGAATCTGATACATTAGTACAATCTGTGTATAAGGAGGGCGTGTACATTTGTGGAGAGCTTTGGTTGCATTGAATGATGCAAGGTGCCTGCTTTTGTGCCTCTGAGGGCAAAGGGGTGTGGTGTACCATCTATTCATATGGCTGCATCTTTATAATGCTATCTGGACCTCCCTCTGACAAATTCCAGAATAAGCAAATTATTTCTACATGGGGTACCATAACTCAGCTGGTGCCATGCTCATCAAATGTAAATTTACTTTGTCAGAAGTTTTGATATATCCATTTTCTGCAGTTTGCTAATAGTGTTTCTGTTCTTGTACATCGCTACGGAATATGTTGGCACGTTACAAATAAAAGTTAATAAACAATAATAATATATTGTTGTAAATGCAGTTTGCATAGTGATTATACACTGAGTTATGGTACCACTACACTGACATTTTATCTACAAAGAAAGTGAAAGTTTTTAAATGAATTTTTAGTTTTGTCATTAAAATAACACACTATTATTCAACATCCCTCTAAAACAAGAATATAATAAATATTTAAATCTGAATAAAATTAATCGAGTTATATATTTTCACTATTTTACTATCCTCTGGTGAAGAAATACTTATTACAACCGTAAGAGAACTTTTGAGGCTGGTAGCCTCAGGGATTTCAATGGCAATAATCTTAAGTATGTCGACCATAAGGTGAATTGAAACTATATAATTTACATGATGACATCAGAATGAGCTCAAGCGTAAAATAGGAGAGAATAATTTCCAGTCATTTTACTGAATGAACTCTGTTTGATACTTTCACTTCTATTCCAGAACATGCACATAGACTATTGATATACGCACGTTGTATCGCATATATACCGTATTTATCGGCGTATAACACGCACTTTTTCTCCCTGAAAATAGGGAGCAAATGATAGGTGCGTGTTATACGCCGATATTCCCTCCCCCCTCCTCATCCTCAACCTCCCTCCTCATTCTAAACCCCCCCCTCAACCTAAACTCCTCCTCAACCTAAACCCCCCTCCTCAACCTAAACCCCCCTAAATACCTCCCCCTCACTTACCTGCTTCTGCTCCGGCCTCCGCTCCTTGACCCGGCGCGCATGTGACGTCACATGCGCGCCACGTCATTAGCATATACCAGGCGCCGGGTCAAGGAGCGAAGGCCGGAGCAGAAGCAGGTAAGTGAGGGGGAAGTATTTAGGGGGGTTTAGGTTGAGGAGGGGGGTTTAGGTTGAGGAGGGGGGTTAGAATGCGGAGGTGGGTTGAGGATAGGGGGGTTGAGGTTGAGGAGGGGGGTTGAGGAAGGAGGATGAGGATGGGGGTGTTGAGGGGGTTTGAGGTTGGGGGGGTTGAGGAGGGGGTTGAGGATGGAGGGGTTGAGGAGGGGGTTGAGGATTGGCTAAGCAAGGGAAAAAATGTCAGACAAAAACGTAATAATTCTGAAACAGGATGAAAACGAGGCTCTGCAACGGCAGGCAAAACTTAGAAAATACACAACGGCGAACACCGTAACACTTACATTAACAACGCCATGCTCGTAGGACTTTGGAAGAAAAAAAAAAACAAGGACCAAAACATTGGTCACATTGTTTGCCAACCAGCATTGCCAGCCTTACAATTTCATTCCCGACATTTTTGACTTACAATTTCCTAGTATGTGTGTGTGTGTATATGTGTGTGTGTGTATATGTATATATATATATATATATATATATATATATATATATATATATATATATATGTGTGTGTGTGTATATGTATATGTATATGTATATATATATATATATATATATATATATATTAGTGTATATTTATTTAGTGTTTCTCCTTGAAAAATAGACTAGGAGAAAGGAGTCTCCTCTAAGGTAGCAGGTTTTGCAAATGAGGAAAATTCTTTAAAAAGTAGGTAGTCTCCTTACATTTATGCCAGGTTATTCAGGCCCTCCGATTCTGTCGCTGCTCTCCTTGTGCAGGGTTATGTGTGCAGTTAGCTTTATGCATGCAGTCATCAGGGAGAGAAAGGTATGGTTAATATATAGTAAAAAAAAAATAATATAAAAAGCTTAAATTAGATTTAGTGATGTCCACAAATGGAAGATAACTTCCTTCAGTCCTCTGTGTCTGTATCGCCACAGGTCAGCACTCCACGTGCTGTGGTTCAGTTTCCTGCTTTGGATGTCACAGGTGGAACTGTTTAATCACTCAACCGGTTTCACACTTGTGCTTCATAGCAGGGACATGCAAATGTGCCCACAAATGCTTTGTTCTTCTATCCATAACCATTTTAAACATGGCTTCCTTTAAGCTTATGCCCGCTGCATTACACAGCTTTTATGCAAAGCCAAGGTTGGATTATACACAAGCTGGGCATCCTACCCACAGACAGCTGTTTTAAGGCTACTGCCTATCAGGTCAGAAAGAGAAGAAGAAACAATATTGTAAACACCTTTTTGTTTTCGTTCAAACTGATATTTATTTATTGGAGAATATAATCATTCTTTTCATAGGCTTTGACGTAATGGAAAGATAATATTTCTCACTCGCCTTGTTGTGTATGAAAAAGCTGAAAACAATTCCATACACTTATACATAGATAGCTTTACATATATGTTCATACATGTGAACACCACCACAGTCTATATTGTAGCTTTAAGACGTGTTCAAATAGGGGGTATCCCAGAATTGCTGATGATTGGACATGATACTCTAAACCAGGATAAATGAAACGACCTGCCCTCTGCCCAGAGGACCCGCTGCTTATTATGGTGAAAGAATTGACTTGTAGGATGTAATTCATTGAAGCTGAAGTCAGTGGGATTTTTGTAGTTTTTCACCTTTTTTATTGAATTTTCCTTACCAATAATTTCAGAAGATTTCACTCTATTAGTCAAAATTAAATATTTAAAGGTGAATAATGCCATAATTTCTTTTTAATATGGATTAAATGCTGTGAAAATTATTTAAAATGACTGGGATGTGCATAAGGTTTAAATTAAGATTAAACTGACTCTGCCACCCTAGAATAAATTTTAATTAGAGCATTAAATGACAACTGAAATGTCCTAGCAAGAAGAGCTAGTTATTTGAATTAAGAATTGATCAGTCATAAAATTTAAAATGGTAATAGTCCGTACTAAATACATTTTCCAGGGTTAGATTTTCAGTCTCCAGTTCAGTGTTTGTCTCCACCCTGTTTAAGTAATCAACGGAACAGGTGGTTTCCTTAGGGCCCTATTCAATTAGCTACTTGCAAATGCCTTGAACTAAATTTGGCTTCGGGTGTTTTTTTTATAAATGTTCATATGATTTTAAGTGTGTGTAAATTTACGAATTGGGCAATTGAATTGGGTCCTTAGAGTCCATTCTGAACAGCTTTAAGAACAATCTAATTATGCTGGCCCCACAGCCCGGGGAATTTACTGTAACACAACAAGTCTCCCATTAGTGAAGATAATGTTGTTGGTATAATTTTGTGCCTGAAAATTTGGCACTGTCTTCTAGACAAAGACGTTGAAAGTATGAGTGCTAAGAAAATGACAGTGACATACTGTGCGTGAGACCACCATGAGGTATTGGTAGTGTGAACTCCCTCCTTCTGTGGGCATGGCTTTAGGTCACAGCTGTGCAAAATATCAAATCTTATGAGAGATAAGAGCAAGAAAAGGGGGAGGCCCTAGAAGAAGAAAATGTGTTACTCTGGTGGCTTATTAGAAGTAATTGCTGCATAAATGTTATATAGTTATTATACTGAGAAGAACACAATTAATTAAGGTAAAACATTTATCTAAAAAAAAAAAAAATGCTTAAAGGGTCCCTTATCCCTGATCACTAGACAAACAACATCCGGAGTACAGTGTACATTTTTCAATACCATATTACTGAAACATAAATTATTGATTTAAAAGGGAACTAAAACAATATATGGCACAAAGAAAAATCGTAAATACTGTGTATGCTTTGAAGTAAAAATGGGAATTAGGTATAATAATAAAAAAAATGGACGTATAAAGTCTCCCACACATTAATCGGAAGTTCCACAATAAAATGAACACATATTTAATTTTCTGTATTAAAATAATAAATATATGAATCAAATAATTTTGAATCAAATAATATCCCCCAAGAAAGACATACTAGAATATATTCAATTTAGAGAATATATGTGTAAAGACCACTGAGATGTATTAAAACTGCCACCATCAAATTGCTAATTTAATATGACCATGAGAAGTCTCTGCACTTCAATATTGATTGCCCTTATAGTCACATTCTATCAGGTTCTGAATGGACCATAAATTACAAACTCCGCTTATATGATCATCTTAGATATTAGTGTCTACAGAACTCAAAGGGAATAAGCTTATATTTTCTGACCGTAGCAGTGAGAGTGTTTTCTATTCATAGGAACTCTGCAGAGAAATAATTAAGTTATATAAAATATCTTATAATATATAAAAAAAATGGATGAATTTTAAATATTCAAAACATTTTTCAGTTGATTTTTGGTAATGTAGATCAATATTTATGAATTCCCCATTTTTAGAAAGTTCTACTTAACAAAGGAATCCCTGGTGGTTAGCATGTTTAGCATTTGATTGAGATATATATATATATATATATATATATATATATATATATATATATATATATATATATATATATATATATATATATATATATATATATATATATATAATAACTTGATAATTATATAAAAAAAAAAAATTAATAAAAAAAAAAAGTTTGTTAGGTAAATAGGGAAATGAACAGTATGGTGGGGGTCTGTTGGGGTGTTCTCTGGGTATTGTAACTTGGCTGCCATCAGAACTGATAGTAGATAATACAAGTCAAGAACACTTGAGATGGACTAGGGAAAATGAGACATGGTTTTAAAACAGATATTATGCATGTGTTAAATGTTCTGTGGTCTCTGTGCCCATGACATAGTTGCATAGTTATTGAGGCTAAGCCTCTGTTCCAAATGAGGGCGTACTAGGGATTTGTATAGTGACAGAATTATATTTGCTTCCTTTGCTTCTATACCCTTCTTAATGCGTGCTAATATTTGACTTGCTTTTGCAGATGCTGCTTGGCATTGAGCACTGTTACCTAGGTGGTTGTTCACAAGCACTTCCGAATCCCACTACTTGTTGAATACATATGAGTGGCATAGCTAGTTGAGGGCAGTGGGGGCGGTCTGAACTGGGAGGCACTTTTTGGGACCGCACTTTTTTTGTATTGAGCGTGGTGGCGGGGGCATCACTTTGTGTATTTAGATGGGCGGAAGCCCCGGGTGGCAAAAGGTGTAGCTACTCCGCTGATACATATGAATACACAAGAATCCTTTCCCATATGATGCTATTTAGTGGTATGGTGGGGAATTTCTTGCAAGACCATAACCTTTACTATTATAATGAAATTCAATTATAAACTGATTTTCAGAAGATGTCTTGTCTGGATGTCTGTCTGCTTATTCAATGATTTTAAAAACAAAATTCACTTACTATCTTTTCTGCTGATATCCACCGATTTGTAAAGTTGTCAGCTGCTAAATTTACAGACACAAAATATACAAACACTGTGATCTCCATTGACTGGAGACTTATTCTGTTAGTGATTAGCTTTTGTTGTGTGGGGGTATCTATGGAATAATTGTTTATTGCCTTATCAGGTTGTGTCTCGGCCAATTCCCACTCTCCTTAATGACATTATCAGATTGGAGACGAACTCATTTGGAGGCTGATATTCTAATCTTTGATTAATTTCAGAATTAAATTAATGATCAATGCATAGTTAATATAACAGGCTCCTCTTGATAGACCACTAAAATGATCATTTTTGCCATGGATGGAAATAAAACAGTGGACTGTACTCCTAAAAAAAAAATGCATTTTCCTTTTTATTTATTTATTTATTTATTTATTTTTATGTATTTATTTTAATTTATTTTTTTCATGACTCTTACAATTCGAGTGTAGTCTTTAACATTATGCAGTTTCAACCCTTGCTCTACACAGATTACTCATTGGACTTCTGAGTTATCTGGCATAGCTGGATGGTCCTCCCTTAAGGCCATTACTGCTGTGAGTGCCTTGCCCTACGTCCTGGCTGTGTCTTTGCAATCTTGTGAGGCGTTGGTGAAATATTATGACATTTAACAATCAAAGAAATTATACGCCCAAAACCATCTGGAATTAGACCATAGAATGTTTTAATTTTTGCAAATGTATTAAGGGAACAGTCTTACAAGTAATATCAAACATTTATATTGGTCTGCTTTTTTCTACCCTTTTTTGCATGTAAAGTAGTGACCTGTAGTTTAGATACTATCAAAGTAACACAAAGCAGGTTGGTTAAATAACCACTGTAGTTCAAGAAAAAAAGAACTCTTTCATTCCTCACATTCAATCCATAACAAAATCTTGTCATTTTCACCTAAAAAATTTTTTTCCAAAATATGTCCCCTTGTCACATCCCGCCTCAACTACTGTAACTCTCTCCTTGCTGGCCTCTCCATCACTTTTCTCTCTCCACTTAAGTCAATAATGAATGCCTCCGTGAGACTCCTCTACCATACTCATCGCCCGATGTTAACAGCACCCTCTTGTATCTCTGCTCTTGTCTCTCCCAACCATACTCTTCGCTCTGCTAACGATATTCTTCTATCCACCTCTCATCCCCTCATCTCACTCACGCCTTCAGGACTTTTCTCGTGTTGCCCCTATTCTCTGGAACTCCTTGCCTTGCTCCACTAGACTATCCTCTAGCCTCAAATCCTTCAAAACCTCACAAAAAATGCATCTATTTAAAGAAGCTTATCACCTTTAGCCTTAATTTGCATAATATATTGTACCTCACATTTCTATACCTCACCCATACCCTTAGTAAGTTTGCAAGTTTTCAGTCTTGTTGGGTGCTTTAGATAAAGCATGTTGTCTGCCTGACATTTTTTTTTTTACTTGTATTTACCTTGTTTAGCGCTGTGGAATATGTTGGAGCATTACAAATAAAGGTTAATATTAATTATAATAATACTAATAGGATCATTTGGATTTAGTGGAAATTGGGACTGCAACCCTTCCTTTTTGTAGGCCCAAAAGCAGACTTTGCTGTCCAGAAATGTAAACACCCCTCACAGTCACACACAGCTTCCACCAGTGTATCATGGATCCCTCCACGATCCACACCGTTTCCACCAGTGTATCATGGATGCCTCCAAGATCCACACCGTTTCCACCAGTGTATCATGGATGCCTCCAAGATCCACACCGTTTCCACCAGTGTATCATGGATGCCTCCAAGATCCACACCGTTTCCACCAGTGTATCATGGATGCCTCCACGATCCACACCGTTTCCACCAGTGTATCATGGATGCCTCCACGATCCACACCGTTTCCACCAGTGTATCATGGATGCCTCCACGATCCACACCATGTTTCCACCAGTATATAAATCTTTAAGTGTACAGGAAAGATCCAGCTTTTGTGCTCTTAAGCGCACAATAAAAATTATTATGGGAGGTTTTGTCTTCTTTTAAAATATGTATGCAGGCATAGCCCAGGGCAATATACCTTACTTTGAACACGGAGTACAGTATGTTCTAGAATATTTAGCAAGCCGTAAAATAAATATACTACAGTAAATACATTTTTGGAATAAGTGGTCATAGTAAATAAAATAATATTATTGTATCCAGAATAAAATAAATTGAGTATTTACTTATCAGTGACAATTTTATAACCTACAGAAACCTACAGAAACATTCCATGTCTGTCTATGCTCTGAATCCTACTGACCTATTATAACCTTGACATAGCAATATGGCAGCCACATGCTCATACTTGCATCCAAGTATTTTATCCGTTGTTCATTCATTTTTATTAATATATTTTGGGACATGTTACTCAAATTAAAAACAATCCAAAACCAAGATGTAAAAAAAAAAAATTACTTATACAAATTCAAATATATGTATAAAAGTTTTATAACTTGGCTTTTATTTCTACTAGAAATAGGTGATTTGAACTGCTGAAGAACACAATCACATAAACTTGAGCTCTTGGCCCTAGCATTCTAAGTGTCCTTGACAAAAATGGCATTTAAAATGGCAGCTTCTGTGTTCCACAAATATAAAGGAGTAACTGATAAACCAGGCCTTTTCCATTGATAATTAATTTAAAATTTGCCCTTTAAAAAAAATAAATAAGATTTTTTAAATAAAAAAAATAAATGAATAAAATATGAGTGTTGTCATTTTCTGCTGTGACTCATGATAATAATCACTTAATCAGAAATTAAATTTTCTGCTTATTTGGTGGCATCAGCCCCGAGAAAATAAAACCATTTTTTTTTTTTTTTCTATGTGTAAAGGAAATTTTTTGTTTGACAAATTGAGATAGAGATCAATGTCTCGCCCTTGTACAACAGATTGGAGCTATGTTTTTGTGTTCTGTACATAAGGAGGTCTTTGATAATAAGTATTACTTTAGCTATTTGTTCTACAGACTTCATACAGGTGTTTGGTAAGAAAGTACAAGGTTTCTTCAAGGCGCGGTTCTCCTTGGCAATGATTCAGGAAATGGTAATGTATGTCATTTTATTGCGGTAGGAATGTAATCTGAAAACAATGTGGTGGATTCCATAATTTCAAGGTATAAGGTGGATAGATGAGGTCATGGAATAGTAACATGAGCTTGAGGGAGCCGAGGGGCAGTGACTGATGGATGTGCTTGGTATGCCTCAGACATTAGGGTCATGTAAAGTCAGACATGTCAACAACAACAACAGCGACCACTGGGGATTGTTGTTAAATGACCACTCGGGCATATTTATTGTAAGCTGTTTTGAAGACTGATAATGGACACATGTTTTTTTATTCACTTAATGGGACAGGCATTTGTTTCTGTTCCTAACCAGACTAGACACCAGAAAGAAATTGCGAACCCTGATAAGATCTTGATTCAGTTTATATTAAAGGGTTGCATCAGTGTTTTAACATACCGTTAAAGTGTTATATTTATACTTTGTTCTGCTGAAGAACTTGCCTTGATAATGTGCAAATTAATTTAGAAAGTTTAAAATAAATGCTGGCTTTAAATTGTAACTATTGTGTTCAGTTTTGCCTTAATGGCAGCAGACATTTTGCCTTTGTTTCTAACCGGACTAGAAGCCCTCAAAGGAATGTTGGATACAATTAACATCTCTATGCAGTTTTGTTGAAACACTGGCACTTTAAAATAAAGAGTATAGTTACTGGAAGCTAAATATTACATTTTCTATAAAAAGCTTGCATGCTCCTGACTTATATAGCTGCAACTATTTGTTTGTTACATACCTTACAAGGGTGTGATTCTTTTCTGCAAACTAAGTGACCACTGAAGTGTAATATTTATAGTATGCTCAAATGAAGAATTTGACTTGTTAATTAACTAAAATGTTTTATCCAGTTTTGCTTTAATGTGGACATACATATGCTTTTGTTCCTAACAACATTAGATACCAAGGAGGAACCTTTAGATTCAGAGGAAATATCTGTTCTTTTCTATTTATAGATTTTCTCTGTTTAATAGCACTTAACAAAACGACTTAATGGAAGTGAAACTTGCAGTAAGGAAACCTCTTCCTCAAGCTTCAGTCCAACAAGCAGTCTGATATGGAATCTTCCAGACACAAGCAGAGACTGCTAAAACATTAAGGGTATTTCTCTTAAATGGTTTTATATGCATTATTTACCTACTAGCTAATATTAAACGCGTCACAAAATGATTTTATAGGACATTATTGGACAAAATGTATTAAAAATTTGCTTTTTTTGCCTTCAAATATGATTATTTTTTAAAAATGTACTTTATTACCTAAGACACTTTTAGCACTTAATGTTCTCCTTTATGTCAGTAGCAGTATCCATTTCAGTAGTGTAGTGTCATGACCCACTCTTGGGATAGGGTAAAACCCCCCACCAAAAATGGCCTTTCGGGTCCAAAACCGATTATGGACTCTTCTTTGGTGAATACTGGACCAGGGTCTTTACAAGGGCTATGGCTTGTTGTTCAGTATATGAGATTAAGAGGCTCCGTAATTATTATGTTTGTCACAACTTCCTAGACTTTTGGACTTTGTGGGCATATAGTTGTTTGTCATGCTTTCTTGGTGGAAATGTAGTTACTATTATTATTACTGCACAGTTACAAAATGGTTGATGTAATATGTTCACTAGAGTGTGGGTTACGGACCAGAATCAGGTGATGTTCGGACTTGTTACTAGGGACACATACCAGGCCAGACTGTCTGTCGCTGCACCTATTGTGACTAATTACCCCCATAGTGTAATAGAGATCTGGTTGGAGAATAGAAGGGACTAATCTATTATCCATCCAGGCTACTGCCCTGGAGGGGAGTAATTATTAAGTATGACCTCATCTAGGTAATGTGCCCCCACGTGGTCCAGATACTGCAGTATTATTATTGGGCAATAGGTTATTTGCCCAAGGTTGGGGATCTATTGGATTGGTTACTGTTATTCATAAATATGTTGTGGTTTTACAAATAAAGTGTGCTCTATTTGGATACACATAAACACTGTGTGTGTGTTTTTGTACAGGAAAGGGTTTTTATTATTTTTGTATCCTGAAATTTTACTGGGCCCAAAAGGAAGGGACTTTTGGCTAGGCTGATCCTTTAATCCCGATTTCCTGATATCGTTGAGTGGGGTGATCTGACTTGGTATGCTGGGTGCTCACAAATCTGGGGGGAATTCTTGTTGCAGGAGGTTTTGGTGTGAACGTGGTCCGCTCCCCAGTGGGTTGTGGCATGCAGGCAAAGCTAAAAGCTCTGATACAGTAATATACATTTGTTAGCACTTCATACATCTCCGGTCACCACTTCCTTACTGCTCTTTGTAGATTCTGTAGAAAATAATCAGAATTTTCTCAGATCTAAAGAATCTCATTTCACACCAAAGGCATGCTGTATTTGTACATGGTCTCACAGTGGCATATTTCATAACCGCCTAATAAAGTCTCATTATCAAGTAGCTTTGTTTAATTTGCAGAGTTATGGCAAGTGTTAAAGTAAAACCGCAGAGGTTCCAAATATGGTATAATTTAAATCTATAGGTAATTACATGTACTTTATCAATTTATTGATGTTTTAATAATTGCATTTTCCTAAGTAAACTAATCCGTTTCTGGATCGCTACCATTTTGTGGTGAAGGGGATTGTGCATCTGAAGGAAGCTATGAGCAATACCATGTAGGGTCACCCAAGGTGGGCAGATTATAGCAGAGAGGTGAGACAAATCTCAGTCCACTGGAGAAAAAACTGGCAAGTCAATTACTGTAGGAGAATTCAATGTTTTGATACCATTCAGTTGATGAAGTACTTAAGTAAAATTTAAAATTATACTATATTTTATAACTTCTGCTGCATCACAAAGAGAGTCTTTACGTACCTGAGTTAAAGGGCCACTGAAGTGTATTTAAGTAAAGCTCATACATTTGTTGGCCACAGACTATTAAAACAATATGCAGTTTAAAATTAAATAAAAGTTTATATTTTTGTTACTTTTCAAATTTGTTTGTTTTCTCCTCAAGCAGAGCTGCCAGGGCTAGATCATCATGGAGCTTGGAAGCAGGCTCACCTAGTGACATCATTCGCTCTTTCCAATAACCTACACAGAGGTTTCAGCTGTATTGTTACCTCGGACCCTGCCTAGTGACCGATCATTAACCATCATAGCCACGCCCACTTTACTGAGCATGCTCAGTCTGAACTAGAATCTGACTGGTCAGTCTTTTTTTTTCTTTTCTTTTTTTTTAAGTCTAGCTTCTAGGCAGAGCTGTCCACGTCCCTTTATAGGCACATAATTGTAATAGGAACTCTGCTTGAGGGAAAACATGAGCTTTATTTGAAAATGCTCTAGAGTGGTCCTTTAATTGCAAATTCTCACAATAATCAAGTGTTCTTTGAGATGTTTTGTTTTGTATCATCGGTCTCTGCAGAACTGATGTTTTTCTAATCTCTTACAAAGCAAAACCTAGTCATGGTGTCTGAGCAGCTTGGAGATATTTGTCTGATTACAAGTTTCAATGTGTGACAAAAGTCTGGGCTGCCTGGGTCCTCAGTGTCTCTACCTTTCTCCTTTTTTAGTAAATACAGTAGTTTTCAAAAATAGATAATGACATGTATAACTTCTTAAAAGGGTTCTCCTGTGTCTTGTTATCTCTGCACCATTATTTTATAACCCTATGATTTTTTTTAGCAGCTTTTGAGTAATGTTCCTTTTACCCCTTAAAATAAATTAAGCTATTTCTCTGGATATTTTTGGAACAATTTCTTAATTTTTTTCTTTAAATTTAACATGATGGCTCAAATTCGAAAATTAGAAACTTACTATTTAACTTCAGGTGTTTATTGACTGAAGGTCCTAAAGGGTCAGTTGCCACCCCAACAATGACTTGGGTTAATCTTAAAGGGCATTCAATCTGAATATACATTGTGCTATCCCAGGTGTGCACAAGTTCGGTCCTGGAGGGCCACAGACATGCCAGGATTTGAGGATATCCCTGCTGCGCACGGGTGAGTCAGTCACTTCTTCAGTCATCCTGATTGACTCACCAGTTCACAGAAAAGATATCTTTAAATCCAGGCTTGCATGTGGCCCTTCAGTGCTATGTATTTTGCTAATTTAAGTTAAAGTGCAGTTCAGTATACTTGTTTGAGAATGAGTTCTTAATAAGTTATGAGGGCGGGGCGGGGGGTCTAAGTGAATGATACCATTGTGGGCAATTTTTATAGGTGCCATAGGGTCAGCCAAATGGACTGTTATATTAACTAGCCCATCAAAATACTTATTTGAATGTTTAACTGGGGGCTTGGCCTGTCAGTCAATGAGCATTAATTTAGGAGTCATGCTTGTCTGCCAATGAACCCTGTGCACTTCCTGTAACTTTGAGTGTTTAAATAGATTTTTCTTAATATTTTTCATGTAAAACCCAACTCTGGCAATGTTTTATAACCGGCTCTTTTAAATTAAATGAAAATTGTTCCATGTGACCACTGTAAAATGAGAAAAATATATACGTAAATTTGGTGTCCAACTAAGTCTAGCATAATTAAGCATGAGAAAAAGTCATTAAGCTAGTTTATAATTAAGATTGCTATTTTATGCTTCCGCTCAATACTGAAGGCGTATGGTGTGTTTGTTTAATAGGGGTGTTTATATTTGCTGAGCAGTGCTTGTATCTATTCATGTAAACTGCTAGCTTGTGGGCCTGTGAGGGGAAAGGGGGTGGTGTCAATTTCAGTTTGATACAATTATCTAAGAAATATTTTTGACCTTTTCCTCCTCTTCCTCCTGTCCCTTCACTAATTGATAAAAATAAAATCGCTTCTGATCCAGCTATGAGGAACTGATATATTTGAAATCTTCTTCTTCGTTTGCTATATACCGTATATACTCGAGTGTAAGCCGACCCGAGTATAAGCCGAGGCACCCATTTTACCACAAAATACTGGGTAAAATGAGTGACTCGAGTATAAGCCGAGGGTGGGAAATGTGCTGCCCCCTGTGTCCCTCTTGTGCCCTCTGTGTCCCCCTCTCTCTCCGTGTCTCTTCTCCCCTCTCCCTTCCCTGTGTCTCTTCCCCCCCCTCCCTCATCAGCCTCCTCAACCTCCCTCCTCATCCTCAACCTCCCTCCTCATCCTCAACCTCCCTCCTCATCCTCAACCTCCCTCCTCATCCTCAACCTCCCTCCTCATCCTCAACCTCCCTCCTCATCCTCAACCTCCCTCCTCATCCTCAACCTCCCTCCTCATCCTCAACCTCCCTCCTCATCCTCAACCTCCCTCCTCATCCTCAACCTCCCTCCTCATCCTCAACCTCCCTCCTCATCCTCAACCTCCCTCCTCATCCTCAACCTCCCTCCTCATCCTCAACCTCCCTCCTCATCCTCAACCTCCCTCCTCATCCTCAACCTCCCTCCTCATCCTCAACCTCCCTCCTCATCCTCAACCTCCCTCCTCATCCTCAACCTCCCTCCTCATCCTCAACCTCCCTCCTCATCCTCAACCTCCCTCCTCATCCTCAACCTCCCTCCTCATCCTCAACCTCCCTCCTCATCCTCAACCTCCCTCCTCATCCTCAACCTCCCTCCTCATCCTCAACCTCCCTCCTCATCCTCAACCTCCCTCCTCATCCTCAACCTCCCTCCTCATCCTCAACCTCCCTCCTCATCCTCAACCTCCCTCCTCATCCTCAACCTCCCTCCTCATCCTCAACCTCCCTCCTCATCCTCAACCTCCCTCCTCATCCTCAACCTCCCTCCTCATCCTCAACCTCCCTCCTCATCCTCAACCTCCCTCCTCATCCTCAACCTCCCTCCTCATCCTCAACCTCCCTCCTCATCCTCATCCTCAACCCCCCTCCTCAACCCCCCCATCCTCATCCTCAACCCCCCTCCTCAACCCCCCCATCCTCATCCTCAACCCCCCTCCTCAACCCCCCTCCTCCACCTGAACACCTCCCCCCTCTCCCCTCACTTACCTGCTTGTGCTCCGGCCTCCGCTCCTTGACCTGGCGCGCATGTGACGTCACATGTGCGCCAAGGAGCGGAGGCCGGAGCACAAGCAGGTAAGTGAGGGGAGAGGGGGGAGGTATTTAGGTGGGGTTAGGTAGAGGAGGGGGGCTGAGGAGGGTTTACGTTGAGGACGGGGGGGGTAGAGAGACACACGGGGGGGTAGAGAGACACACGGGGGGGGGTAGAGAGACACACGGGGGGGGGTAGAGAGACACACGGGGGGGGTAGAGAGACACACGGGGGGGGGTAGAGAGACACACGGGGGGGGGGTAGAGAGACACACGGGGGGGGTAGAGAGACACACGGGGGGGGGTAGAGAGACACACGGGGGGGGGTAGAGAGACACACGGGGGGGGTAGAGAGACACACGGGGGGGGGGGTAGAGAGACACACGGGGGGGGGTAGAGAGACACACGGGGGGGGGTAGAGAGACACACGGGGGGGGGTAGAGAGACACACGGGGGGGGTAGAGACACACGGGGGGGGGGGTAGAGAGACAACACGGGGGGGGGGTAGAGAGACACACGGGGGGGGGTAGAGAGACACACGGGGGGGGGGTAGAGGAGACACACGGGGGGGGGGTAGAGAGACACACGGGGGGGGTAGAGAGACACACGGGGGGGGGTAGAGAGACACACGGGGGGGGGGTAGAGAGACACACGGGGGGGGGGTAGAGAGACACACGGGGGGGGGGTAGAGAGACACACGGGGGGGGGTAGAGAGACACATGGGGGGGGAGAGTGACTCGAGTAGAGTATAAGCCGAGGGGGCCCTTTTTTGCCTTAAAAAAAGGGCTGAAAAACTCGGCTTATACTCGAGTATATACGGTACTTAAAAAACAAGTGCTTTTTTTCAAGATTTGCCCCCTTTAAGATCGGAGAAGCAGCCTGTTCAAACTTTAATTAAATTACTTGTTGGAAGTAGAGTTAAAGGTGATCACAACTTAGACTAAATCCTAAAAAGAGTTCAATCTACTTGAGCAGAGATATGGCCTATTCAACCAATAGGAATTAGCCTTATCTACCCCACATACAGGGTCAAATCCTTTGTCTTAGAAAAGTAATAATTTTCTTTCCCCCATGTTCAATTGCTCTTGAAAACATTGATCAGTTGTTTGCGTTTTTTGGTTTATTCCGGAAAGTAGCCACTTGATATACTCATAAATATACACAAAGAATTAGTGTGCTGTGCGTCGCATGTGAATGTGTTTTAAAAGCTTTACCTCCCAGGACCTTGGCCTTGACCTCTGCATGTGTGACTTGATCCGCCTAAACTAAATACCCCCCGAAACCAATAAACACACAACACCAGATGTATGGGTAAAATACAGGCCACAGCTTTTATTAAACATAACATTGCAGGTACCATAACCTGCCCAAACCTGGGGCTGCATACCTTCCCCAGGACAGAGCTCATACCCAGCCAGAGGCTCTATGGAACCCCGTGCCCAAGAGACCTCTGGCATTGGCCCAGACCGGATACCTTCCCAGCTAATGAGCTCCGCCCTAAGGTGACGCAGCACCCCCGCCACCCGCAAGCCCTACGGGCTCAGCACCGCCAAACGAAACCATGGCCTGTATGATACCCTCCTTCAAAGTGAAATTAAATAACTGAAGGCCAATTTCATTTAGGTGAACCCCGTCTTCCCCAAAAAACACGTGAGCCTCCGGGGTCTCTAGGTCCCTGTGCCTAATGGAAACCCCCCTAAACGCCTAACAAAAGATGCCATGATCTTATTTATTCTTTTCCTGGCCTTGTCCAACCTGGCATGATCAAATGCCCCCCGCCAGCGTAACCTTGGAGTTATGTGGGACCAAATTACCAATAAGTCTGGGAACAAGTCCCGCAGCCTGAGCACATCCCTCTTCATTATCCGAATAAGCTCCCGCATGGACATGGAACCTAAATCATTACCCCCTGCATGGATCAAAAGAATCTCCGGCGGAGGAGATGACCTAGCTAGACTAGATACCGTTAATAAAACCTGCTCCCATCTCAACCCCCTAACCCCAAACCACTTAATTACTACTGCTTCCTCTGGGAAACCCAGCTGACGGCCCCGATCAGTTATTCCTGCTGCCCTTCTGGCCCAATAAATGAATGAATGGCCTACGATCCATAACTGTATGGGGTTTCCTGCAATAAAACACATAATATACATATCACAAACTTTTTATTTCCACAATAACCAACATGTTAGGGACACTGAAGCAGTTCCTACTCCGTGTCCCATACTTTAAACTATAATTTCTAACTTTTGATTGCCGGCAGATCTCTTCAACTCGTCCACCATACTCACTGCCATACGGGCAGTCCTCTATACCCAATACAGCCTTTATTTTTTTATTTTTTATTTTTTTATTTTATCTTCTGACATCTGGGCAGTCCTGTTACCCAGTGCCCCAGCACCCTAAACTTCTTCTGTTCGTGCAGCTGTCCCTTACCCCCTTTCTGCCAGGTCCTGCTCATAAGATCAACTTCCACCACTCTATTTGAAATGGTGTTTGCTCCACCTGAGCTAACGGTGCTTCTTTCCTAAACCGTTGCCATTCAAACCTTGATAAGGAATCTGCAATCACGTTCTTAACCCCTGGAATGTGCGATGCTCTAACTAATATATTTAACTGAAGGCACTTCAATAGGAGGCGGAAGAACACGCCACAAGAGGTGAAGAGGCAGCGCGTCGCATGTGAATGTGTTTTAAAAGCTTTACCTCCCAGGACCTTGGCCTATATTTATACTTTTTTTTATACTTTTTTTTTTTTTTCCTCACTCACTTCAGAATGGCCAACCCAATGACTGACATTTGCTTCCCATAACCCCACAGTCTATAATGGAGTCTCACACTTTGAAGCCATCACATTTCTTTGACTAATAAATGACCCATCGTTCACATGTGAAGCCTCAGACTTTAACATGCACAAGAGGAGGAAGCTGTCAGAGTTGTTTTGGGATACTTGATGACAACTGACAGGAACTGATCTAAAAGAAAGAAAGAAAAGCACTTAAATCATCTTTCACTAATGGCTGCTGAAGCTTCCTCTAATTAAGGATGCAGCAGAGCGTGTCTTCATTCTGTGGATATTTTTAGTTCTTTACTTTTCTTGGTAATAAATTGAGATAATGAAATACCTTTTATTAAAAACATGTTTTTATTGAATGTAAGAAAATGTTCTACTGGATACATTATATATATAAAGCATATTTTAATATGAGGTAATTTTTGTTTTTTGTTTTTTTAAATAAATAGTATACATAATTATTCAAATAATTATTTTAAAATCAACAGTATTGAAATATGCCTTTATTATATAAGTACAGCAAAATAACTATTCTCTGCTCCGATGTGGCGCAACTTGACGGG
Organism: Discoglossus pictus; assembly: GCA_027410445.1. Classification (NCBI taxonomy): domain Eukaryota; kingdom Metazoa; phylum Chordata; class Amphibia; order Anura; family Alytidae; genus Discoglossus; species Discoglossus pictus. The sequence continues at coordinate 174,362,253 of CM050170.1, read as the reverse complement.
GCAAGCACGTGGCACCTCGCAAACAGCGGCACACATAAAACCGGATAGGACCTAACCTAAATGAGAGATTTCTGATTTCATTTTATTTATTTTAAACAATAAATAAAAAAAAATGTCACTATCTGGATTTGAACCCAGCACCTTCACCATCACAGACTACTGTGCTACCAAGTCAATTGCTACACTAGCTGCAAGAATATAATCAAGTCGTTATAAATCACTTAGCCACTGCCTGATTTGAAAGTTCCACACCTGATCACATATAATAGTTGTCAAACTACGAATCGTCGTCACGCTTTGCGAGCTCGAGTAGTAAGTGACGCAGTTCTTGTGAGCTGTAATATTTACAGTTGCTCTCATGACAATCTACTCCCTCCATTCAATCTCCCCAATATTCTCCTCCTCCGCTTCATTTCTCCAGCTCCAGTTCTACCCATTTCTATTTCGCATAACACCAAAAGTCCATTACCACCTTTGTGCATTTTACTCTCCATTTATTTTCTCCTATTTTAATAATACATAATATTTCATCATTGCTTCACATTATAACCACGCAGAAAAGGAACAGTAGTCTCTCGCATTACATCTTGAAAACTAGGAGGTGGAGACGTTTTCTTGAGACACACTTGGACATGTATCATGGTATAACAGTGGACCTGGATAAGGGGCTACCATATTTTCGGGATAATATAGAAGGATCTCAGTGTAACAACATTAACAGTTGTGCAAGTTGTGAGCGTAAAATGATTTGCTCTTTCATATTGGTCTGCTTTCTAGAGAAAAAAGCAAATACAGTAAACTCCCAGTTATCCGGCACTAACCAGAAATCTCAAGCAACCGGCAACGACTTTAATTCCCCATTTTCAAACAACTCCTTCTAACCCGGCATATCCGGCACTATCCGGCAGTTCGAGACTGCAAAAAAAACCTGCTAACTTTTTTTTTCTAATAGTTTTTTTTTTGTGGCCCTAAATGACCCAGTTTAGGCGCTAATGCCCTTTTTAAATGCATTTTGGGGGGTTTAAGGGTCGTTTAGAGCTTTAAATTCAGGGACTCCCGATTAACCGGCAACTACAGTTAGCCGGCAATCGGGAGACCCCATAGGTGCCGGATAACGGAGAGTTTACTGTATCGGCCTCCTGTAATTTTAAAATGATATTCAGAATAGCACACCATAAATATGGCACTTTTTAGCTTGTATAAATACATCTTGGAGAATAGATCCATCCTGCTAGTCCTTTTTTTGCTAGCAAGCAAATAGGAGCTTCCCTATAGAGGTTCAGGTGCTTGATCAAACACTTTGGCCTCACAATAAAGCAAAATTTTGTAGGTATCGGCATCCCATTTTTTTTCTATGCAAAATACAAATAAGAAGTAAAAAATGTTCCTTTTTGTGGATGTGTTTGTAGTAAGCCTGTTACATGACTTAAATCTTTTTAATGTTATTTTGCGAATTAACATAATTAGTGTAGCCAACATCCTCAGATATTTTTTTTTGGACCAGAGATTAGCTGTGCCTGCGCTGTTTCGCAATGTGCGATGTAAATTGGCAGCATTACATAAAGGAATCAATAAAGGATGCAGAGAAAAAGGCGTCGTGCTAATTAAAAGAAAGAACAGTTGTTGAAGCAAATTCCGAACTGATTTCTGATTATGCACCATATTGCACCATTAAAATCCATCCTTGGCTACCAGAAGATTAAATATATTTACAGAAGAGCTGCAATTTAATGGTAAAAATTAATCCGCAATCAGCATTATATTGGAGGATTTATTAATACTGTTATACATTCATTCATTTTTTTTTTTCCATCATGATGGGAGTAGATCCAAAGGTTAATTGGGACATGTGTTAAATGAAACACGGAGGAGTGCTAATTTCATTTGTGGCGTTAATAAAATAGACTAACCCTTTTGCAATTATTAAAGCATGTTTTAAACAAACATATTAAAGACGCAGTTATGTTTAAGCAAATGATGAAGAAACCTCCTCCCAATGTCTGCTTGGCAGGGAACACGGACTGAGTAATTGCCATAAAAATAGCAAAAGAATACTGTAAATCCTCTTTATCTTTGCATTTATCACAGTATGTGTTTGCCATGTCTAATAAAAATGGCTTGCGTGCAATAAACAAAAAACGGACTGAATGCAAGTTACTACCCTGGGAATAAGGCACCAAGGAGGCACAAAAGCCTTTGCCCAAATGTTTGTCTGCAATTTATTATTTTTATAACCATGAATCGGCAATGACAGCATTATAGACTATGGTTATCCCAAATGCCAAAGCAAGCCTTTGAGAACCTACAATAAATGATGTGTCTCTTCTGGATCGCTACCTTGTCGCAGGGGGTTAAAGCACCGAGCTATGCCATGTAGGGTCACCCAAGATGGGCAGGTCATGGCAGATAGGTCAGACAAATCGATGTCCACTGGAGGAGGAACTGGCACCTACTCCAGTATCTTTGGCATGAAAACCTTATGGATAAGCACAACCAGACAAAAGATGTGCCTGGCGTAGAGTCACGGAGAGTCAAACTCCACTGAGCGCCTAAACCTAGTCGCTCACAGGTACAAAAAAGTATGTTAACTGGGCACCATTAAAAAAACTCTCAACCTTTTTGGTCTTGGGAGTGTATGGAACTGCTTTTTGAGATCTAGATTTTTTTTTTACATTTATTTTTATTTTAAACAACATAACATTATAAAGTAAAACAAAAATGTGAGACATCATATGCTCTGTCGTCGGTTATCATTCAAAGATATACCATATCTAGAGATGTTCGTGATATGTATGACATTTTATGACAAGAGAGAAGATTTTAAGTAGTCAGTAATTTTTAACAGGGTGATAGTACATTTGACACATAGCATTTACTTTCAGTCTTGTGCAATTTTGAAGCAAGTACATTTTAGCTGTGTTATATTCATCAATAATCTATATCTGTGATGAATGGTAGTGATTTATTGGACCACTGCACAATGAAAACATTATATGTTAGAAAGCATTGGGCAGGAAAACGGTTATACAGCTAGTTTTTAATTAGAAAAGATTAAATGTTGATGCTTCTGCAGCACTCTGGAAGAATAAGCGATAAATGATACAGGTGTGTGTTAGAGGCATTTTCTTTCCTGAAGATCTGTGTTTGCATTGGATGATGCAAGGTGTCTGCTTCTGGCACTGTGATTGGGTAGTGGTGTGGCATCCATTACAATCATATCTCGACTTCTGCCTGTTTTCTCCTTCCACATCCTCTCTCCTTTGAAAACTACAAACGCACACCTTCATTATCCAGCTCTCAGGATGGGGTGGGAGTCTTCAAAAATTCGAAATTTTCCACAAAATGCTTAATGTCCATGGCTTGCAACGCTGCTATTATTACTTTAATGCATACTTGACAAACAAGTGGTGTTTTTCTTGAACTACAGTGGTCCTTTAAAGTGTTATTTTCCCCTCACCCATCTCTGTTCCTGAAGACCGCTAGATAAGCTTTCAGCGACTGGCATTGGTCCTAGATGCAGCTTTTGAAAATCACTGTCATCAGACACAGTATTTTATGTCTCATATTTGTTTTAGTTATATGCAAACACCTGAAGGGTTTTAGGGGAATGCCAACATTGGCCATGACTTGTTGTTCGTTCGTATCCAATCTTTATGGACCGCAGCACGCTAGGCACATCTGTCAGCACTGCCTCTCTGAGATCCATCTGGCTTGTGTTCATTGCTTCAATGATCTCATCTATCTCCACCTCTGTCCCCCTTCTTCTTGTGTCTTCTCATAATATGACCAAAATATTCGAACTTCAGCCTCATGATCATACCTTCTAGTGAACAGTTTGTCTTGATATCCTGAAGTACTGATTTATTGGATCTTCTTTTAGTCCAAGGGACTCCAAGTAGTTTTCACCAAATCAAAGGCCATGACTTACCTAGATGCTTATGTTGTTAGCTTAGTTAACAGGGGAAGTTGTTGCTAATCTCCTTTGTTCCTTTTAAAATAAGAAAGAAGTACTACATTGTGAGAGCACTATGAGATACAAACCTTAACATCATTCTAACAAAAGGTATGTTTCCTCTTAGGGATTTTAAGGTCGGTAAAAAGGGGATTCCTCCTCTGTTATCCCCAAGGAAGGAAAAAAGATAATTCTGAGTACACTTACATGTACACTTACATGTCTTGCACATGCCTGAAGAACTGTTTTCCAACAGGTCTTCACTAAATAGTGTTTTCACTTTAGTTAAGGATTCTGGGTAATGCAAATGAGGCACAAAACATACCACCCTTTTTGCCTCTGATCCACTAACATGGTTAACTAGTATTTAATTTGTCCACTTATAGAAGCAATTATTCTTTACTGAAGGCTTCCATATTAATTGCTAGGCTGTTCCTTCCAGCTTCTGTCTCGGCAGAATGTGTCCTTGTGAACTATTGATCTTTGCATTAGTGCTAATGAGAGCTTCCACGTTCCTATTGTGCAGATAGAAGCTTCCTAAGGAAATCATGATCCTAATTCAAGAAGTAGATAACTGGAAACTATGAGAGATGAAACAGCAGCATAATCACATTACCATTAATGAACTAGAGGTGGGGATATTTCTATTTTATATTCTAAAAACATTTTTAATGTTTTCAGGTGCAGTTCTTCAGGATATTTTAAAATGATGACTCATGTGACCTTTGTGTACAGGTCATGTAAATTTATAATTTATTATTATTATTGTCAGTTTTTTTGTAATGCGCAAACCTATTCCGTAGTGCTATCCAAGGGTTAAGTACAAAGAAAATAAAATACAATATTAAATGCATTGTAAAACTTGGAAGGTCCTGTCTTTGAATTAATTTTTTTTTTTACATTTTGGTTTGAAATAAGAAATGATTGTGCAAAGTTTAGATAAAATGCCTCTACGTGGGAAGAAGCCACATCTTGGCTTTGTTTGTCTTGTATATATTTCTTTCTCCTCCATGTATAGACTGGGGAAGAAGCTCATTCCAGGCAGACCGATAAACCTTATAATCTCAGTACCAGATTAGTCATACTTCCTTTTCAACATGCTTGTAAATTCCCAGTAACAATTAACTGTTAGCAATTCCATTATACAGATTTGCCCTTTTTTTTTTTTTAACCATTTATGCCTTTCCAACTTACTTGATAGGCAGAAGTTTTTTCTCCCTAGGGTCTCTTGTGCCTTTACCCAATCTGATAAGGCATCCCTGGGTGTATCATTTGAACTAGTGTTATTACAAGCGGTACATGTAATTTCCACTCTGAGTCACTATCTTATCGTAGGAAGGGGTGTACCATGTAGGGTCACTCAAGATGGGCAGGTCATAGCAGAGAGGTCAGGCAAATCGCAGTCCACTGGAGTAGGAACTTGCAACCCACTCCAGTATCTTTGCCAAGAACACCTTATGGATGAGCACAACCAGACACAAGATGTGCCTGGCATGCTGAGATCCATAGGGTCACTGAGAGTCGGAGATGACTAAACAACAACACGTAATTATTTCCTGGGAAATTATTGTGAGAAGAAGTAGCAAAAATACATTGGTTCATGTATATAACTCACTCATTGCACTGCGGGCCTCGCGGGACTTAGCGAGGCGAGCAGGTGAGGCACGCGGGACTTACGACCCGTACGACTTCGGACCGAAACCCGTACATGCACTGTGCGCCTCGACTAATTACGACTTTTACAGCCAAACCACGAATCTTAAGACGTGGAAAAAAAAAAACAAATATGCCTCAAATTAACTTACACACGCACCACAGTGGGAGAGGCAGGGAGCCTGAGAGTCAGGTTGCAAATTAATTTGAATAAAAAAATGGTTGTCGAAAAAAACGCAAAATGACGAAAACTAGCCCGACGGACGTAAAAAAATAGCTCTAAGCAGTAACACTTAATCCAAGCCACTAACACTTAACCCAAGGCAGTAACACAACCCAAGACAGTAACACTCAAGCGCCAGGCCTATAAACTACACAGGGGGAGAGGCTCGCAATGAGCGCTGAAGGTACAGCATTCCCAGCCTTAACATTTTCTTCTCGTCATTTTTGACGGACAAGTAGCTAGTACTTTAAATAAAAAATAAAAAAAATACAGGGATCAATAAATGCCAGGAGCCAGGTTGTCATGCCACAAAATACCTACAGGCACCTAGATTTCACCCACTGTATGTTTCTGCCATTCAATGTTACTTGGAAGCAGACAGGCATGAGTGACTGAGCCAGGGCAGTGTTAGCGTTACATTCCCCGGGTTCAGCACCGCACCCTCCAGTCAAACATACCTGTGTGTAAGTGAGGAGTTAAGGCTGCTGCTGCTAGACCAGCCCTCACTGACACATATACTTAGCAGAGCATCCTATGTGCAGCTAATCTAGGCCTCTTGTAATAGTAACTCTCAAGCAACCAGAAACTACATTAATCCGGCATCTACCAATCTCTGTGGTTGCTGCATAACGGAGTCTACTGCATATGGATATATATTATGTTCAGCTAAGAGTACCGTATTTATCGGCATATAACACGCACCTCATTTTAAGAAGGTAATTTCAGAAGAAAAAAAAGAAAATTCAAATAAAGAACTTTGAAGCAAAATCCTCAACCTCCCTCCTCATCCTCAACCTCCTTCCTCATCCTCAACCTCCCTCCTCATCCTCAACCTCCCTCCTCATACTCAACCTCCCTCCTCATCCTCAACCTCCCTCCTCATCCTCAACCTCCCTCCTCAACCTCCCTCCTCAACCTCCCTCCTCAACCTCCCTCCTCAACCTCCCTCCTCAACCTCCCTCCTCAACCTCCCTCCTCAACCTCCCTCCTCAACCCCCTCCTCAAACCCCCGATCCTCAACCCCCTCCTCCACCCCCTCTATCCTCCTTCCTCAACCCCCCATCTTCAACCCCCCCCTCAAATCTCCTCATCCTCCTTCCTCACCCCCCCCCCCCTCAACCTCAACCCCCACCTCATCCTCAACCCCCCACCTCATCCTCAACCCCCCACCTCATCCTCAACCCCCCACCTCATCCTCAACCCCCCACCTCATCCTCAACCTCCCTCCTCATCCTCAACCTCCCTCCTCATCCTCCACCTCCCTCCTCATCCTCCACCTCCCTCCTCATCCTCCACCTCCCTCCTCATCCTCCACCTCCCTCCTCATCCTCCACCTCCCTCCTCATCCTCCACCTCCCTCCTCATCCTCCACCTCCCTCCTCATCCTCCACCTCCCTCCTCATCCTCCACCCACCTCCCTCCTCATCCTCCACCCACCTCCCTCCTCATCCTCCACCTCCCTCCTCACCCTCCACCTCCCTCCTCATCCTCCACCTCCCTCCTCATCCTCCACCTCCCTCCTCATCCTCCACCTCCCTCCTCATCCTCCACCTCCCTCCTCATCCTCCACCTCCCTCCTCATCCTCCACCTCCCTCCTCATCCTCCACCTCCCTCCTCATCCTCCACCTCCCTCCACATCCTCCACCTCCCTCCACATCCTCCACCTCCCTCCACATCCTCAACCCCCCTCCTCCTCAACCTCAACCCCCCTCATTCTAAACCCCCCTCACTTACCTGCTTCAGCTCCGGCCTCCGCTCCTTGACCCGGTGACGTCACATGTGCGCCAGCGCGCCACCCGGTATATGCTAATGACGTGGCGCGCTGGCGCACATGTGACGTCACCGGGTCACGGAGCGGAGGCCGGAGCTGAAGCAGGTAAGGGAAGGGGAGGTTTTTAGGGGGGTTTAGGTTGAGGAGGCAGGGGGTTTAGGTTGAGGAGGAGGGGGGTTAGAATGCGGAGGGGGTTTGGAGTGAGGAGGGAGGTTGAGGATGAGGGGGGGAGGGAATATCGGCGTATAACACGCACCTATCATTTGCCCTTCTTTTTTCATGGAGAAAAAGTGCGTGTTATACGCCGATAAATACGGTATATGAATTTTACCTTCTATCGCCCTAATTATCCAATAAGCCACCACTCTTCTTGAACCAGCTCTTCTGTCTATTTTCTACAAATGTATTGGTTGAGAAAATTACCCATTTATACTAAATATACTGTGATGTATTGTTAAATATCTCTTCCACTGCGAACATCCTAGTCCAATATTTGATATCTTGAAGAACTGTTTTATACATTTAAAGTAATTTTAATATATGATCTATTATGACTAGACCTCTTCATTATTATTTGATTAGCCTTGCAAGTTCTCTTTTCAGTGGAGTAGATGGGTACCTTTTGATGCTGACTCACTGTAACATACTGAATATCTCTTTGCACTTTTATAATTGACTTTGACCAGCTGCTGGCAAAGCAGAAATGAGAATTAAATGCTGAAAATTGACAGATTTCAGTGGACCATTCAGTTTCAAAGGACCATTGTAGTCAAATACTTTAAATATCCTCTTTTGAAGAACTACACTTGAAAATACCCAACATGTTTTAGAATGTAAAAATATGAATACAGCCTCTGATATATTACTTTTATATGCCTTTATGCCGCAGACTAATCAATCATTTTAATTTCTGTGTTCCACTTCATATCGTGTAAAAAGACTTTGGATACACCGGAAATTTGATTCTGCACGTTGAAAATTTGGCATGCACAACTGCCAGTACACTTGTTAGGCCTAATGGAATGCTCATTTGCTTACAATGACACAACCTGTTGGGACAGAAGCTGCAAGAAGCACCCTCACTATTTTTGTCTCATTATGAAGTTGTGTTTTTTTAAATACTATGTAGAAAAACATGTTTCTTTAATTGCAGAGGCAGGGCCTGCATATGAAATGTTTAGGTGAAGATAATTACCTTTTTTAAATATACATATTTAATATGACTCTATTTGTCAGAATAATAACAAACTTAGATTTTCAATATGGAATAAAGACAGCCTATGATATTTACCCCCTTCTGGATAACTACCTTGTCGTGGTGAAAGGTCTTGTGTACCACAATGAAGCTGTGAGCTGTACCATGTTGGGTCATCCAATATAGGCAGGTCATAGAGAGGTCAGACAAATCTTGGTCTACTGGAGAAAGAACTGGCAACCCACTCCAGTATCTTTGTCAATAAAACTGTATGGATAAGCGTGACCGGAAACCTAAGAGGGACCTGGTGTGCTCCAGTCCATAGGGTCACAGATAGTCGGAAGTGACTGAACAACAAATTTTATTTGCATTTCAATTCCTTTAAAAATGCTGAACCTTTCTGATCCCTAGCAGTTCATGAAAATGCCTTTGCCAACACTTCTAGCACCATGATCTGTCCATCTAAAAATAGATGATTGACACACTGAATTAAAATATACATTTATTACTGTCTATCCTCTTTGCTGTAGTAGTCCTATGGAGTTTCTGGTCTTTTGATTGGATTGATTTGAAGGATCTGGCATGAGAGTCAAGGAGCTAATCTGTTAGGCTTATATTTTTTCCTATGTATAAGAGGAGGAGATACGGGTTTGGGAAGGTCATTCAGAAAATAGAAGTTTTAAACAATTTTTAACATTTTTAAGAAAAAAATAATAATATATAAACCTTACAAATATCCTAGGATATAAACTAATGGACTGCAAAATTAAGTTAGGATTCTCACAATAAAAAGTATGTATTGAGTGCTTCCCAATTGATCAGCTGCACTATACGTTTTTAAAAATATTATAAAAGCTTAGGTTAGCTTTATTCTGGATTTTTAGAATGGTGATATGATATGGAGATTAAAGGGGCATTTGTTGAGTCCTTCAGTCATGTCCAACTCTGTGACCATATGGAGGCAGCATGTTTGGCACATCTGTGTTTCTGCTATCCATATGGTTTTCATGGCAAAGATACTGAAGTGGGCTGCCAGTTCCTCCTCCAGTAAACTGCGTTTTGTCTGACCTCTATGCTATGACCTGCCCATCTTGGGTGACCCTACATTGTATAGCTCACAGCTTCACTGAGGTACACAATCCCGTTCACCAGGAAAATCTTACATACATAGTGCTTTTTTCACAAACTTACAATCTAAAGGTATAAATAAAACAAAAGGTGAAGTAATGTAAAGGAAAAAACAAAGGCTAGTAATTGAAGAGAGTGTAGATGGTTAATTAGTGATTAATTTGTGAGTGTATCCGCTGTGTAAAATGGAGGTGATAGTTTATAGTGCAGGTTTAACACTAACACAAATCATATGTGGGTGTGTGTGTGGACAGGGTAGGTGGGAGGGCATGTTATATGAGTTCAGAGGCTGAGGAGGTGGTGACGTGTGAAGCTTTAGGTCTAGAGGCAAAAGAAAACAAGGTAAATAGGAATGGGAAAATGACAGTTGGGGAGTAAATCTGCTGAGTGGATGGTATGAGGCCCAGTGACATTGGCTGAGCTCCTGTAGAAATGGCTGCTGCATCCTAGTGGTAAATCCAGCTGAGAAGTGACAGTTGGAGAGTGAATCTTCTGAATGGATGGTATTGGACCCAGTGACATTGGCAGAGCCGCTGCAGAAATGGCTGCTCGGTCCTGATGATAAATGCAACTGAGAAAATGTAAGTTGGAGATTGAATCTGGATGGTATCAGGCCTAGTGACATTTGTTGAGCCACTGACTGTTGATATCTGTTGAGATGATCCAGTACAGAGATTTTTTCGAATGGGACCCAGTCAGGCCATGATTATAAATACTGAGAACTGGTCTATAGTATAGACAAATGTAAATTCAATTGTTGTGTCGGTGCTGGTGTTTTCTCCTCCTGTACCCGGATATGTTACAGGAAACATAGTGGCTGGACTGCAACAACCTTTGTTTTTCTCCATTGTTATGAAAGGAAGACAATATTTGCCAAGTGTAATCTGTGCCCAATTCAGTGCCATTCAAATATTAGTTTGTGTATACTGTAAAAGGCCACTTAATTCAGCACAATTTGGAGCACACTGTAAAAATATACCTTAAAGCTCCTAAAATCTCCTAAAAGCATGTTGAAATAATTGTAATCCTTTTTTTTTTTTTAAAATATGTGCATTATTCACTTAAAATTCAATAATGTAAAGTCTTTGTTCACGTGTGTCACTTACTACCCACTGCCCGACATGCAGCTTCAGGTCCGTGTAGTGAGGGGAAAAAATAAGAGTTACCCTCAACAAATCGATCTCTGCAAATCATGGAATGCTGGAGTCACCTAAACAGGTCAGTTATGGGTTAACTTTTGAGTGCACTCTGGAGTTGACGGAAAAACGCCTAGCAATCAGTGTCCTCACCACACTGTACTGTTCTTAATCATGAAACTGGCAGTAGGCAGGACAGACTGTGTTTTGTAAACAAACAGACTTAAAACTTTATATTTTACTAGTTGTGTCCCTGTGAACTATGGTGGCCATTTTGTTAGCAATTTATATTTCCAGATTAAAACGTGTGTGGAGAAGGGATTCAATTTGCTTTTAGCCGTGCATTAAAATCACTATAATAGTTGTCAGTGTTGGGAACGCTTACGATGTTGGTCACACTTTGCAAGCCTCGCAAAGCCTTACTTGCGAGCCTCGCAAAGGCAGTAACTTTTACACCAAATCGGTAACTTTTACACCAAATCGGTAACTTTTACACCAAATCGGTAACTTTTACACCAAATCAGTAACTTTTACACAGAAACACTAATCGCGAGGCCCTTAAAGTACAGGGGGCGGGAGGGGATGTTTGCAATGAGCGCCACGCGATGAGCGCCAAAGGTGATCAGCGCGGGGCTCGTATTGAGTGCTGAAGCGAGAGGCCTATAAAGTATACATGGGAGAGGTTTGCAATGAGCGCCGAAGGTGATCATTGCAAAGGAGGAATGTTGGAGTACACAGGGGGAGAGGTTCCCACTGAGCGCCGAAGGTGCTCAGAGAGGCTAAATCATCACATTGTGTGGCAAACAGCATTGCCAGGTTTAAAATGTTGTTATTACCGTCATTTTTGACAGGCAATTTCCTAGTACTATATATTAGTCTGTTTTTTTTTTAATAACAGCAGATTTCAGGTATTATTATTACTAGTTATTTAGTGCCCAGAAGCAACAACAAAAACAGAGGTGCTCAATCGCAGAACAAACTAACCTTAATAGTTCTATGGACAGGATAACCCACTTTGAGAACAGTCTCTTTTAGCTCACTTGTGCCCTTCAAAGGGAGAAATTTCCTTTTAGTATATCAGAGTAATCCAGCAATGAAATACCAGGCAATTCTACCCTGAACAGGAGAAATGGCAAACCCCAGGTGTACGTTTCGGCCTTCATTGAGGTGTAGCTGATCAATCCCTAAGGCACAGTGAGCAAGGGCTCCACGTCTGGAGCCCCCTATCACCCTTCGGGAGACTAGGCCCCAAGGGTCATTTGCATAAGCAACAATAAAAACAGAGGTGCTCAATCTGAGAACAACTAACCTTAATAGGTTTTTTATATGGACATGATAAGCCTCTCTTAGCTCACTTGTGCACTTCACAGGGTGAAATATCCTGTAGTATATCAGTCTGGTCTCCGTCAATATAGTAATCCAGACCTGAAATACCAGGCAATGACTGAATACGAGAAACCCCAGATGTACGCTTCAGCCTTAGTTGGGCCTCGTCAGTAGGTTGTAGCTGAACTCCCTGTCTATGTTTCAGCATAGTTACACAGTTTGTGGTTATAGTCTCAGTTATAAAATATAACCACCAGTAGTTAACTCTAATCCCTTAAAATGTAAAAGTGTATTGGCTAATTTATTAAGAGAACATAACGAGAGGTTAAACACGGCCACACTTCCTCTTCAATTAAGTTCCTTAGTTAATACATTTAGATTAATTGCTTCATCTGTCTACTTCCTGTAAGACTCATTGTCTGATGTAACATTCTGCATCCTTTATGTGAGAGTGAAATCTTGCTCAATGCCTGGGCATTAAGATCTTTAAATAGATTTTCCCAGTTTGCTTTCCATCAAGCAACGCCAATACAAACCTTTCAGTAGCACCATTCATCATTCTCCCTGGTTGTCAGTTTCTATTTTTTGATCTACCTTGGGACCCATGTGGCGGGCAATATGGCGCTTCCAAACATGTCTCACTACTGGTGACCAAGCTTCCCCCTTAAGTTTCATGCTTATGAAAATACATACTACAAGCAAATGTTGGAACTGAATATTTTGACCAGTTTAAAAGTAGTCAAGCGGTATTCATGTTTTCATAACCCGCCACTAGATTTGAAATTCCCTCAGCAGAGCACATACCTGATTGATTATATTAAGATATGGATATCGCTTTTCAAAGGACAATACTATTGGATTGAATGGAACAGAGATCAAAAGTTTGCAAAAATGGCAAGATCCTCCTAAGCTTAACTTTTTTGTTTTTGTTTATTATAGAGCACTATTAGAGAAGATTTTAAAAGTTTTGTACTCCCCTAGTTTGCTAGGTATTAGTCTATGAGCCTCATTCAATTGAGCTTTTGGGAGATCCAGGCTTCGTAAATGTAGCGCGCAAGTTATTTTGCTATTAAATTGGTGTCTTTTTCAAGTTCAAGGTCAAGTTACGGGTTCCGGCCTCCGATTTTACTGTGATGGTTCACAAGTTAATGTCCCACCAAGCCTTTGATCTTTCTCGACCGCAAGAGTTGCAAACGCTAAAAATGCAAATTGCTCCAATTCCCCCTCGCTAAGCAGGCTGTCAAGCCCGCAAAAGTCGAACCACAAGTTACTGGTACCAAGGAGGACTCGTAAAGGGCTTAATGACACGTCCGGAGCACTTTAAAAGCAAATAAAAAATCAATACTGTACTTTTTATTAAAAGGGAAAGTGATGTTAGGACTTAGAATTAATAGCACAACATTCTCAAGCTTGCAAATCCGCCAAGAAAAATACTTTATTTAATGTTTAATTTTATTTATTATATTGTTATATCGATCCCGGAAATCAATGTGTTAATACATATAATGTAACTTGCATGTAATAGAATATCATATTTACAGCTTTATCAATATTGCATCTTATCTGGCATGTGGGTCCGATCGTAACCTGTAATTGAAGCCCGTAGGACTTTGAAATCCAACCTCCATTCTCCATTGAAGTAATGATGACGATCTCTGTTTCCATTGGCTGTTTCGACTCAGGAGTTACGGGCTTGCTTGATTGATCATGTTCAAGCCTGCAAATGCTACGTTCGATAGCGCACATTATAAAGCATGCTATCGGCTCCTAACTTGTGGCCTTGGCCAATTCAATAGCACCATAATTTGCTGCGGCTGTGGGCCCACAGCAAGCCCGCAGACTTGCAGCCTACATCCTGTGACTTGCGGTCCTGTAATTGAATGAGGCTCTATGTTTTTAAAGAGTGGAAGCTGCCATTTTTGTCCTAGACACCGAGTTCTATAAGCTAATTGGATCAGAAATTCAAGTCCGCTAAAGTAGTTGAGGTTTTAAGCTATTTTGTAACTAGGCGAAGTTCAGTGGCGAATTTACATAAGGAATAAATAAGGAAAAATAGGAAACAGCCACTGAATTATGGTAATGTTCCCAAATTGATTATAGGAGTATAGGCTCAAAGCGCGCCCAAGCTCCGCCGGGTCATAGGACACTTGCGGCTACCCAGGGAGCCTGGGCCGCCCTCCGTGTCCGCAATCAGAGATATAGGGATTAGACCATTTGAATTGGTGCCAGTTTGGAGTATCTAAAAGAGGTAATTCTTTTCTTGAAAATGGGCTGTATTCACATAGTAATAGTTCATATTTTTTAGTATGCATGAGTGTTGGTCATGTGGTATACACAATGTCACAGTGGACTAAATTATATGTGAACTTGACTAAATAATAAGTCTTAACAATTCAATATACGGTTCTTTGGTGTCCAATAACTTCACAGAAGTATTTTGGAATCACACTTATGCTTCTTGACGCACTTGATCCTCTGGAGTACGTATACATCTTTTTCACTTGTTTGTATTACTCCATTTCTATTTGCGATACCCAATGTCTTCAAGAGACCGTATTGTACCATATCGCTGTTTTTATTGCATCGTAGTTACATTTAACTTGGAATTTTTTATATATTTAATAAAGGACATGATTTTAAATAGGTTATTTTGCTTAATATTATACTGTGGCCAATATGTCCAATAAATTACTTTGAGCCTATACTCCTATAAGCAATGTGGGAACACTACCAATATTTTTCCTTATTTTATTCCTAGAGTTTTAAGCTGTGACCGTTCCATCCATGTTCTGTATTCTCCAGCGCTTCACCAAAATACAGAGCCACTTTTACACATTTATTAGAATTTTCTATAATTTACATTTTTTATATAAGATCACCTTGTATTTAGGTAAAAATCACCCTTTAATCTATGTTGTGTTATTATTAAGTCGTTCAGTCGTGTCTGACTCTCAGTGACCCTATAGGCCACAGCACGCCAGACACACCTATGGCTATATCTTATGGATAAGCACAGCCAAGGATACTGGAGTGGGTTGCCAGTTCCTTCTCCAGTGGACCACAATTTATCTGACTTCTTTGCTATGACCTGCCCATCTTGGGTGACTCTCTACAGGCTCACAGCTTCATTGAAGTACACAAGCCCACAACAAGGTACCGATCTAAAAGCAGTTAATCTATATACAGTAGTTATAAGTTATTAACTTTACTGTTTTAAATGTAAAGGCTTTATTTAATGACCTATTCTAGAAGTGCACGTTCTTTGTAAACCTATAGTGAGCGCTTTTCATAGGGATTTGCATCAATGACTAGGGGTATATTTCTGTCTTGATCAATAAGTGTAAGGATTAGGTTTGCATATTCTCATGCGTTGGTAGTTAGCCTCTAGTTGCCTTTGCAGTTTGATAGAATAATGCATTTATAAGCAGAGATATGTGTTTTAATATACAGTAGACTCTCTGGTTAACCAGAACTGAAGCAACCAGAAAAAAAAAATGGAATTCTGTACTTTAAAAATAACATTTTACAGGGATCAACAAATGGAGCCAGGTTGTCATGCCACAAAATGCTTACAGGCACCTAGATTGCATCCAATATATTTCTCGGCAAGCAAGTGCAGTTTTAGGGTTACATTCCCCGGGTTCGGCACCGCACCCTCCAGCCAAACGTACCTGTGTGTAAGTGAGGAGTGAAAGCTGCTGCTGCTAGAACAGCCCTCACTGACAAATATACTTAGCAGAGCATCGTATGTGCAGCTAATCTAGGCCTCTTTTACTAGAAACAACATTTATCCGGCATCTACCAATCCCCATAGGTGCCGGATAACTGAGAGTCTACTGTATTTTGTGTGTGGTTATCTTAAGAAGGAGCCATAGCAAGGGAAAAGAAAGAGCTACAATAGTGTGCAGGCACAAAATCCAAATGGTACCGGGCCAGCTTTAAACATAAATATGCCCCTTTTCTAGTTTAAATTGATTAATACCATATATTTGAGAATGTAATAAAAAAATATATTTGTTTGCTTGTCTTCCATCGTTATAGAGGAAACTGAGGGCGGCCCAGGCTCCCTGGGTAGACGTAAGTGTCCTATGACCCGGCTCCGGGCGCGCTTCCTCCATGGCGATGGGGGAGCGTCGTAGTGACGTGGGAGGCGGGTGCATCACGTTCACGCCATTTTGCCTCACTCGGCGGCCCTCCAGCGCTGTGATCCCCACCCATCCTCACAGGATGTTAGGTTTGGGAAGTTATGGTTTGGCTGGGGTTTGTTTTGTTAAATAAATACATAAATAAGTAAAAAAAAAAAAAAAAATGGAAAGGAAAGTATGGAGAAAATAAATGATTATTGTAATGTTATAGGATTTGGTCGATATTGTATGTTATGGTTCTGTATTTGCTCTGTATATTGTCAACTTTATTTCTGGGTGTGTTTGGTAATAAGTTTAACTACATGTGTTGTTGGGGGAGTTGCCCGGCTCAGTAGGTAACAAAAGGGGTCGTGCCCCCTACCTCAGGGGCGTGGTACAGTGACGAATAAGTGGGCCCCATGGACGCGGGTCCAGGGGCAGGAGGTAACTTTCGCTAGCCAGTCTCCTCCCTCTTCCATTGGATAATGTAAAAGGTGTTCGGAAATAAAGCTGTGGCTCGTATTTTTTCCCCATACTGTTGTCTGCCTCTTTATTTTAGTGGGTTACCCTGTTAAGGTTATGCTGTACTGAGTGCCAATGGATCCTGCAGGGCTCATTTCTTTTCTTTTTTTGTAAAGCCATGCAAAGCTATCAAGCTATCAAAATGTCTCCCTTCTAAGCATAGATGTCTGGTTATTCTAGTTCATCTGTCAAGTGCTGTATATGTAATTGAAATAAAAAGGATATGAAATGTGTGCGTATTACAGCAGGAAGAAGAGTAGCAGATGTGGCAACAAGAGAACAGGCCGAGTAATTTGAGGCCATAAAATCAGTCATGATAATGCGACGACTGCCAGAAGAAAAAAATAAGTTAAAACTGAGGAATTTACAAGGTTAACTTCAACCAGATGGCTAATAAATTACAGAATGTTAAGCGTCGTAATTTATTTTGACAAACGTGTTCATAAAATGTGACATGAAATCCTTGAATGTTTTACCATGACATGTTTTTTTTTTCCCTGTATAAATAACGAAGATCTAGTTGTATAGTTATATGGAATTGTTTGTAACTTGACAAATACTGTTTAATCCATTTTTTCTAAAATTAAAGACAACTAAACAAGCCATATATTAAGGATGAGTTAATAAATGGCCCGGTATGCTGGTTACTGGTCTTTGAGGCCTAGGATTGAGAAACCCGGATACAAAACTCCTATTGAAGCACATTATGTTAGACAAAATATTCTGCTAGTTATCCATGTATTTTGACTAGTGGTGCACTGTTTTTACTAGAGCGTCGTTGCGTGTAAATTTGTGAAGACATATGCAATGTTGGTTCATGGTCAGTGTCCCGCTCCTCTTTTATGCTTGTCACTGATTGGCTGGGTTTAAAATGGAAATACAATTTAAATGTTTATTTCCACCCACAGAAAGTGTTTTATTTCTTTTAGAAAATTGGGCCTTTTCAGTTATCCTTAAAACCTTTTTTTTTTTTCCCCTCAGATTTCTTCACTAACTTGATAACTGCTACATCATTGTTTGCCCCTCTGTTATTGTTGTTATTCTTTTCTTTGTAACGCAACAACATATTCCATGAGGGTTAAGTACAAGGCAAAATACAATATTAATACATTGTACAATAAAGGAGGGCCCTGTAATGGAGCTTAAAATCAAATGTACATAGTGCTCTGTTCAGTTGTTCGATAGTCTTTATTAATGTGCCTCGTTTACCTTAATTATACTATATACTGTATAAGCCGATCCGAGTATAAGCTGAGGCACCTATTTTACCACAAAATACTGGGAAAACGTATTGACTCGAGTATAAGCCAAGGTTGGGAAATGCGCTGCCCCTTCTGTTCCTCTTGTGCCCTCTGTGTACCCCTCTTGTGTGACCTGTTTCACCTCTTGTGTGCCATATGTGTCCCCCTCTTTTGTGCCATCTGTGTCCCCCTCTTTTGTGCCATCTGTGTCCCCCTCCTGTGTGCCATCTGTGTCCCCCTCCTGTGTGCCATCTGTGTCCCCCTCCTGTGTGCCATCTGTGTCCCCCTCTTGTGTGCCATCTGTGTCCCCCTCTTGTGTGCCATCTGTGTCCCCCTCTTGTGTGCCATCTGTGTCCCCCTCCTGTGTGCCATCTGTGTACCCCTCCTGTGTGCCATCTGTGTCCCCCTCTTGTGTGCCATCTGTGTCCCCCTCTTGTGTGCCATCTGTGTCCCCCTCTTGTGTGCCATCTGTGTCTCCCTCTTGTGTGCCATCTGTGTCTCCCTCTTGTGTGCCATCTGTGTCTCCCTCTTGTGTGCCATCTGTGTCTCCCTCTTGTGTGCCATCTGTGTCTCCCTCTTGTGTGCCATCTGTGTCCCCCCTCTATAAAGATCTCACCTGTCTCTTCCCTCCCCTCTCCCTCCCCTGTGTCTCTTCCCCCCCCCCCCCCCCCCATGTCTCCCTTTCTCCTCCTCCATCTCCATCATCATCTCCTCCTCATCTCCTCCATCTCCATAAGCCGAAGGGGGCTTTTTCAGCATTAAAAAATGTGCTGAAAAACTCTGCTTATACTCGAGTATTTACGGTATGTTGAATTGAGCAATCCAGTTTCCATTTTATACATTCCATAACTGCTCAAAGAAAGGTAGCCAGTGAATCATTTACTCAAAGGATCACTTTACATTACTTTATCGTAATGTCACCTTAAATACCGATGACCTATTTCTTCTCATGTGCATTCTTCATGCTGTTGCCTCTCGTAACTTTTCATTGATCTTTTCACACCTAATTAACCACTTTTTTAGAGTCTCTACTGGTACCTTGCTTTTTTCTGTTGCTACAACAAGTCATTTTATTGCTGGGCCCCCTTGGTGAGGTAAGGAAGTGAGAACTGTCCACAATTAAGAATATGGGTGTAGTGGGGGGCAAGCAAAAAAACAGGTCACAGGCCAACCCCAGGATAGTATGCTGTCTGGTTCAGTCGGAAGATGCAAGTTCGGTTCTGGGGAGCCACACACACCAGGATTTGAGGATATTCCTGCTTCGTACAGGCCAGACTATAACTTCTTCAGTTATCCTTATTGACTCACTTGTGCACTGACAGGAAATCCCCAAATCAAAATATGTGTTTGTCCAGAACTGACCTTGCCTACCCCTGATGTATACAATTTCAAGGTCAAGACAGACTGTAGTCGAGAAAAGTCAGGAACAAAGCAGAGCCTCAGGCACAAGAACCATGGTCAAAACAAACCTACATAACAGAGTGAAAAGTATAGTCTAAAAATTAACATATTATTGTTGCATTATTTAATTTATTGCAAAATTCTATTTTATTTTTTATACAGAATTATTATTATTATTAACATTTTTTATAAAGCACCAACATATTCTGTAGCGCTGTACTAGGAATTAAGTATAAAGAAAAAAAATTAAACTATATATAATATAAAACACATGGCAAAAAATGGAGGAACCAGTCTTTGAGTTTAAAATCTTACATACATTGAATTTTTCTAAAAGAACATTCAAGATTGAAAACTCAAATACTTACAATCTAAATTGATTAATGAATCGAAAGGAGAAGTCATTAAAAGGAATAAAGGGCTTAGCAAGTAATTGAAAAGAGAGTTGAGGGTTTATTGGTGAATACGTTTGTGGGTGTACCAGCTGTGAAAAATGGTGGTGATAGTGCTAAACCTGCACTATAAATTAACATAAATCATGTGGGTGGGTAGTAGGTTGGTCAAGTTAGGCAGAATAGAGGTGGTGTGGGAGAATCTAGGTCTAGAGGAAAGGAAAATGAAGTAAATGGAACTGGCACAATGGCAGTTGGAGAGTGAGATTCTGTTGAGTGAATGGGGTGAGGCCTAGTGGTATTCTGTGCGTTAGAAAAAGTGTATGCAAGACCCAGACAAGGGGACTTAGAGACAAAATTACTGCAATGTGAGGCAAGATGGATTTACAAACTGAAAGCACAGAGCCCCAATGGTTTAAATGAAGGATTTACCTTCACACCTTTTATTTAAGGAGTTTGGTAGAATGTACTAGTATGTATTATTTTCTTTATTTTCTTTTTTCCTTAAGATTCTTATTTCAATTTTTGGTTACACATCTTGTATATATATATTATTGGTCTTATACATATTTATCTGTCATGGACAGTTTGTTCCGTGACATATTATTACACAATCACGTTATATCATTTCACCTTAGTAGTTATTCTGCTGGTTATTAGTCTCACCATTGGCACACATATATATATATATTTTTTTCACTATACCAATGACCTCACCAGTCATCACCTCAAGAAATTGAGGCTATCACAGACCATTCACCACATCACAGCGTACCAATGCTATATATAGATCCTTTTTGGTCTATCTAAGTCATTACTTTCTACACATCACTCAGTACGTAAACACATTTACAAGCTCTTTTGAAGTCTCACATAGCAATGGTTCACATTTTCTTAACCAAGAAAAAAATAAAATAAATTCTTGTGACCTCCCTTACACTTTTTATTTATTTATTATTTTCCATTTTAGAATCTAGTGGTATGTCACACTCTTATACAAATTATATATTATATATTTTTTGTTCACTTATCTAGGGACACAAGGTATCCCCATAGCCCCCACATTAGGAGCTTCCGTTAATCTTGATTTAATATTATTTTATTACTACTGCACTTTTATAAACTCCTTTCTATTCCTTTGTGCATTAGTCCATCTCTTCCACATCATCTTAATTTCTTTGTTTTGCCTTCTGGAGGTATATTCCATCTACCTCCAGCAGATGGGGATATATTTGTCAACAATATGAAAGCATTCCTCTATGGTGTTACCTTGACAACCTCTACCTATAAAAGACTCCCTTTAAACAGCCTCGTGTTACTTCACCTTTGACAAAGACGTGTCTACATCTAAACGCGTCAGGCCTCAGTAACTACGCAGCGCACCTCATCACGCTAGACGTGCGCATGCGCGTTACAAACCCGGAAGTCACGCTATGTGCAGCCCGCAAACGCTGAGAGTTTTGGCCTAGCTTAATGTCCCTCAAAATCCCTAAGTAGGCTCTATACTTTACTGCATTTTAGACATACTCTAAGTCAGTCTAACCTATATTTGGAGTTTGCCCTTGGGAGACCAATGAGTTTGCCCTTGGGAGACCAATGTACCTAAATACGGTTGCCACATAGTGGATGATTTACTAATAGTATCTGCACAATTCCAATATATTGTGCCATATATATCTCCATAGGCATTGCCATACACCAGGAGGTAGTTAGTCATTTGTTTGGCTGTAATTTTGGGACAGCGTATTATTTAGCAAGCCATACTCCTCTATTCCTATTGTCAGTTTATTGTTAGTTCACTAACGGTATAGCTACATAGGAAATATTTTATATGGGCCAGCACACCTTTATATATGGATTTTCCATCTGAATTGAAACTACTGTGACTGAAGGTTGTAGTATCAGTATCCCTCCAATTGGAGAACATTTACAATACAGAGTTTCTGTATAGAAATAGGATTACTGTACTCCACACATTTGCCCTTTTTGTGAACATACCCCTTGCCTTCCTTGTTTTTATTCATTTTATTCGTCGCTGTTTTGTATAAATAATACATTTCAGTTGTACAATATCCCCTTAACTTTGCTATATTGTATTTGGGGTGGCAAACACCCTGGGGAACCGAGAATTCCTCACATAACCTTGCTTCTATTTACAGATCTTGCAGAAGTGACTGCTTCAGTCCTGATGGTTTATAGAACAGAACAGTATACAAGATAACTACAAAATAGTTAAATGTTGCTTTGCATTGCAAATTTTTATTCACTTCTAAAGTCACGCTTCAATCTCTATATCTTATTTGTAACTAGGAACTTGCCCGGCGAAAATGACGGGATTAAAATTGTAAGGCTGGCAGTGCTGTTTGCTACACAATGTTAGGCTTTTGGTCCTCTGAGCACCTTTGGCGCTCATTGCGAACCTCTCCACCGTGTACTTCAACTTTCCTGCTTTGCACTGATCACCTTCAGTGCTCATTGCAAGCCACTCCTGCTCGCGGTGCTCATCGCAAGCCCCGTGATGAGCGCCTTTGGTTCGCAATGAGCGTCTTTTAAAGACTGGGAAGCGATGAAAGATATTAGAATTAATTGCACAAAGTCTCAAATTAAAAAGTTGTATTTCCACTGAGTGTAAACACTCTACGGGGAGCGCAGAACAAACCTTTAGTCGTAATGCATATGGTTTTATTCACAAACCTATATAGATAACCACCACTTCCTCAAAACCGCATGAGAAAAGTATGACCTGTAATTGGATGAAGTAAAAAGTTCAGAGTCCAAAGATATTCCCTGGGTTGATCTTGTTGCGGAGGTTTGCAGCTTCCTCGTTGAACACTGTCCAGGTAGTGTTCCTCAAAGAAAATGTACAACTGGAAAACCAAACGGTAGGGGGAGAGAAGCACACCACCTCCTAGTGCAACATGGACTAAAACCGTATCGCCATTCATCTTTATTATTTTGTACATTGCCGGATTGCGAGTCTGATCGCATATCGGACTTCTAAACACTAATTGATTGATGTTTAACCTCCATGTTTTACTGACGTAATGATGATGGTCTAATTTACTATTTGCCGTTTCTAAATCTGTAGTTACGGCCTTGCTTAATTGATCATGATCACGCTCTGAAATGCTACTTACAATTGCATGGTTTACGGTTTTGTCTTTCGGCCCGTAAATTGTGGGCTTGTTCAATTGAATCGATCTGTAATTGTAGCAAATTTTAAGCCCACAGATTTACGGCCTGTATAACTTAATCTGCGGGGTTGCAATTGGAGTTTGCTAGGCTCGCAGTTGTGGCCCTCGCACAAAAGCGTGACCAACATCGCAAAAGTTCCCAACATTCTCAATATCCACAACTATATAGGTGATGCAAAAATTAGCAAGAAGACTACCTACCTTCTTACTTACTAGCGCCACGGAATATGTTGGTGCCTTACAAATAAACGATAATAATAATTTACATAGTTACATAGTATTTGAGGGTGAATAAAGACGGTTAGTCCATCAAGTTCAACCTTTTTAGATCTCTTCTGATCCTTTTAATATGTGGACAATTTGATAATAATTGTTAATTGATCCAGAGGATGCAGACAGAAAAAAAACATTGAAACTTGAGAATTATCTCATAAGGGGGGGGGGGGGGGAGCAAAATTCCTTCCTGACCCCAGAGACTGGCGATCAAATTTCTACCTGGATCAATATTCCTTTGCTAATTATCTAGGATAACCTTGAATGCCCTCTTTATTTAAAAATATATCTAACCCCTTTTTAAAGTTATCGATCAAGTTTGCCGTCACCACCTCCTTTGGTAGAGAATTCCACAGTTTAACCACTCTGTGAAGAACCATTTCTTTAAGGTGAAATCTTTTTTTCCCTCTAAACTCAAGGTTTGTCCTCTTGTCAGTTGAAAATCTCTTGGCACAAAGGTTTCACTTGACAAAGCCTTATATTGACCCTGGATGTATTTATATAAAGTAATCATATCCCCTCATAGACACCTATTTTCTAGAGCAAATAAGCTTAATTTGGTTAGTCTTTCTTCATAACTTAGCCCGTCCATTCCCCTTATTAGTTTTGTTGCCTTTCTCTGTACTTTTTCCAGCTCTAAAATGTCATTTTTATGAAGTGCTGCCCAAAATTGTACTCCATATTCCAAATGAGGGTGAACTGGGGATTTGCACAGTGACAGAATTATATCTGATTCCATTGCTTCTATACCCTTCTTAATACATGCTAATATTTTACTTGCCATTGCAGCTGCTGCTTGGCATTGAGCACTGTTACCTAGGTGGTTGTCCACTAGTACTCCCAAATCCCTTTCAATATCGGATACCCCTAGATTTGCTCCATTAAGATTATAAATTGCATGGCTATTTTTCCTTCCTTATATGACCTTATATTTATTTGTATTAAACCTCATCTTCCATTTAGCCGCACATTTCTCTAATTTATACAAATCCCTTTGTAGGGAAAGTACATCATTATCTGATTTAATTACCTTAGTGTCATCAGCAAAATGATTTTAAAAATACGAAAATGTAAAAATACGAGGTTAACGGCCGAACCATGCAAACCAAAAAACAATAAAAAACACACTAAATACATTTAAAAAAGGCAGCAAAAACATCACACACAGCATGGGGGAACAGCCGGGAGTGAAGTAGAAAGCAAAATTAAGTTGATTTTGACGAGTTTAGGCACTCGAAAATAGCGAGAAAAAAACATGGGCCCCCAAAAAATCGAAACGAGGCTACACAGACCCGGACCGCGCACCACACTGTCAACCGCGTAGCACTTTCACACAGGAACGTACGAGGTACAAATTATCACAAATGACGGAAAATGCTTGCGAGCCGCGTAACACTTTAATAACAACATTACAAATCTACAATGGCGCTTTACACAACTAAACCAACGGTTTGCCCTCGCGCACGCAGGCTATTTCTAATGCTCAGTTCACATTCATTACACTTTATCATCAAGGAACCAACAGTCAAACTGTACATTGTATGCTGCCGGAAAATACAAACAGATTGTTAGCTCTTCAGGCTATTGATTGCTGGATATATTAATTACAAATAGGTAAAGTATTATTAATTTATTCAGTAACTAATTCATTCATTATTAGTTAACTAAATATAGATAAATATGTATATCTCTCTTTGTGATGAGCGCCGAAGGTGCTCAGAGGAGTAAAAGTACACGAGAGAGGCTCGAAATGAGCGCCGAAGGTCCTCAGAGTACAAAAAGCCTTACATTATTGCCATGGCTTTAAATTGTATTACCCCGTCATTTTGACGGGCAAGTCGCTAGTATGAATATATTTTGCAATTCCCATTTTTTTGCTGCTTTCTGACAAATTCATTTTTTTTCTTCTTTACTTTAAGAAAACTGCTCACATGCTGTATGATGATTAACTACGTCTGTTCTTCCTTGCAAGGCAGACAATTTTACTTGTTTACACAGCAGATGCACTTAAACTTCTGAGGTATCTTTTGGTTAATGTCTGAACGTTTCAACCTTTCCGGGCCTGCCTCCTAATTAAGCTAGAAGGAAAACAAGCATGATGAACACAGCTCCGTTTTTGGAAGCGCTTCCAGATTTTCATTAGCTGTACCAATAAGTGTTCTGGCAGCGTATATCATAGAGTGACAACTCTGAAGTTAATGCTTTTGTGCTAAGATTTTTTTCCCTTGTCTGAACTTTAATTGGGTCCTGTGAAATTGTGTATTTTATGTAGGCTAGACAAGATTGCTATGCAATGCACCATAGTCTTATCTGGAATACATGACATTAAACTAGGTGAAATACTAAGTGTATTGGATTTTTTATGTAATGTCATTTTTTCACAAAGTACTAATATGACAGTATCCGCTCTCGGAGACAGGCTCTAGGTAGCATCACATTATGTATTCATTATATTGGCTCACTAGCATATATCTTTTACTTTTTTCTGCAAAAAACAACATGGGACGGACATTGTAAGTATCCTTGCTACTCTTCTGTTGCCTTGTCCCCTTTTAAATAAGGGCAATTCTGTGCTTAAAGGACCACTATACATTTGGAAAAACTTCATGTGTTTGCAAAGTTTGGAACAAACCAACAACATAAGCAGCATACATGCATTTTATGTAAATCTTTTTTTTTATGGACAATACTTGTGTCTGAAGGACGTCATGTTTGTGCTTTCCACACTTCATGTTGTCTTGGAGGCTAAGTAGGTGTGTTCTTTTATTTACATTATCTACAGTGCCTTTCAAAGGTATTCACATTTTTCGTGTTTTGTTGCCTCACTACCTGGAATTAACATGGATTGTTTGAGGATTTGCATCATTTAATTTACAGAACATGCCCACAACTTTGAAGATGTTTTTTTTTTTTTTTTTTATTGTGAAGCAAACAACAAAAAGGACAAAATAACAGAAAAAGTCAATGTGCATAACTATTCACTCCCCTAAAGTCAATACATTGTAGAGCTACCTTTTGCGGCAATCACAGCTCGAAGTCACTTTGGATAAGTCTCTATGAGCTTGCCACATCTTACCACTGGGATTTTTGCCCATTCCTTCTTGCAAAAACTGCCCCAGCTCCTTTAAGTTGGATGGTTTGCACATATTTTCTATTGGATTGAGGGTCTGGGCTTTGACTAGGCCATTCCAACACATTTACATGTTTCCTCTTAAACCACTCAAATGTTGCTTTTAGCAGTGTGTTTGGGGTCATTGTCCTGCTGGAAGGTGAACCTCCGTCCTAGCCTCAAATCACGCACAGAGTGGTACAGGTTTTGCTCAAGAATATCCCTGTATTTAGCACCATCCATCTTTCCCTCAACTCTGACCAGTTTCCCAGTCCTGGCTGCTGAAAAACATCCCCACAGAATGATGCTGCCACCACCATGTTTGTGGATGGTATTCTTTGGGTGATGTGATGTGTTGGGTTTGCACCAGACATAGCGTTTTCTTTGCTGCCGAAATGTTCAATTTTAGTCTCATCAGACCAGAGCACCTTCCTCCATACATTCTCAGAGTCTCCCACATGCATTTTCGCAAACGCAAAACGTGCCATTTTGGTTTTTGCTGAAAGTAATGGCTTTCTTCTGGCTACTCTCTGGAGCGTACGGCTTATTGTCGTCCTATGTACAGATACCCCAGTCTCTGCTGTGGAACTCTGCAGCTCCTCCAGGGTTACCTTAGGTCTCTGTGCTGCCTCTCTGATGCCCTCCTTGCCCGGTCTGTGAGTTTTGATGGGCAGCCGTCTCTTGGCAGGTTTGCTGTTGTGCCATGTTCTTTCCATTTGGTTATGATAGATTTGATGGTGCTACTGGGGATCATCAAAGATTTGGATATTTTTTTTATGACCTAACCCTGACTTGTACTTCTAAACAACATTGTCCCTTACTTGTTTGGAGAGTTCCTCAGTCTTCATGGCAGTGTTTGGCTAGTGGTGCCTCTTGCTTAGGTGTTGCAGCCTCTGGGGCCTTTCGAAAAAGGTGTATATATGTAATGACAGATCATGTGACACTTAGATTGCACACAGGTGGACATCATTTCACTAATTATGTGACTTCTGAAGGTAATTGTTTGCACCAGAGTTGTTTATGGGCTTCATAACAAAGGGGGAGAATACATACGCACATGCCAATTTTCTGTTTTCCATTTAAAAAAAATAGTTTTATGTATATTTTTTTCTCATTTCACTTCACCAACTTAGACTATTGTGTTCTGATCCATCACATAAAATTCAGATTAATAAAACATTGAACTTAAGGCTGTAATGTAACAAAATAGGTAAAAAAGTCAAGGGGGTGAATACTTTTGCAAGGCACTGTATTCAATAGTAAAAGAAGGGAGGAGGATTAGTTAGTTCCTTTATGTACTCATGTAAGATCTTCCCCACCTGCCATAGGCTCAGTAAAGGAAGCTTGCAAGTACACTTGTAAGCCTTACTTGATGTGCTGTGTCACCCGCTCCTCCCGTGCCTTGAAAATCAAGTATGATAGTCATGGCAGCTTTCCTGCACTAGCAGAGTCTGCTAAAACAAAGATTTTCTCTGAAAATGATTTTATGCCCACGCTTACACAGTTGCTATTGTTATTTGGGAAATATGTGACAAACTATGTGAAGTTTTTGCTAATAAACAGCGGTCCTTTAAAAAGGTCACTGTGAAGTTTCACAACTCTACAGTAAACTGTCTACAGAAAGATAAACAACTTTGTGTGGTATTAATTGTCTGACTGTGCAATATTGTTAGTGCAATTATACTTGTAGAATTGCCTCTTTCAACTTCTTCCTAGGAGATCTTACTCTACATGAGTGGTTCCCAAACCTCTCCTCAAGACCTGCCAGTTGGTCATGATTTAGGTGAAACACTGTGTGAATACACAAGTGAAACAATTTAAGGCTCCACTGCCTGTTGAATAATAGTTGCCTCCTCTTTGTTTCACCTAAATCATGGCCTGTCCGTTAGGTCCACTGCTTTACATTATAGGGACTGTGTAGGCAGTTCTACTTGCTGTATA
The DNA here is from genome assembly GCA_027410445.1 of Discoglossus pictus. NCBI lineage: Eukaryota > Metazoa > Chordata > Amphibia > Anura > Alytidae > Discoglossus > Discoglossus pictus. Next base: position 174,333,671 of record CM050170.1, on the reverse strand, counting down.
TAAAACTTGGTCAATGAATTGAATCCAATATAAGATTTGCATTTTAGTTAAGGGTAGCAGATTCTTCCTTTTTGGAATTGCCCCTTACTTTTCATAGGGTGCCATGTTTCAGAGCTGTGAAATAAGGCCACACCCACAATGCAAACACACAGCATGTCACTCTCTGTATGAAGCAGCACGAGATAGGTAGTGTGAAGCCCCTCCCCTGTGGGTGTGGCCTTATTTCCCAGCTCTGACAAGGCATCCTATGAAAGAGAATAGGAAGTTTGCTGGGTACACCTGGAATGGGAAAATCTTACTCGGGTAGCTTCTTAGAATAAATTAAATGTAAATCTTATATGGAAGTTATGTTGAGGAAACAATAATTTAAGTCACGGAGTTAAAACATACATATAAAAGCAAAATAAAATGACTAGAGTCTATGCCTCTACCAAAGCTGGGGATTCCTTTCTTCCCTTAATAGTTAAAGGGACGCGGAAAATATATATTTCTTTGTTGTATTTGTTTTTGATAATCTACTACTGCATGTCTGCTTTTTTTTTTTTTCTTATCTAATGATGCTTTCAAATAAAAAAAAGGATTAAAATGCTTCTTATTCATTTCAATGGAAATCTCAAGATACCTCAGTGTAAAGTAAAATAGCTTGGCTCTGTTTTGTTGTTGGTGGATCACAGGCTTCATTTAAAAAAAAATCAAGGAATAATTTCGACAAAATTTATAACATCTTTGTTTTAATAAGAATTTCAAAATGTGCATTTAAAGCATAGGGCAAAATATTTTTGTTTTGCTGCACATACAAAGTATTTTTAGATTTAATGTACCGATTAGAAGGGTTCTAGCAACACATACAGCCTTATTAAATTGCGATTCGGTAAATTTAAAAGGGCTCTATTTAAGCACACAGCATATTTTATTTACAGAAGTTTTTAGTTAGTGAAGACCTTGCGTTTAAATAGAAGTTCACCAACTAAAAACTTCTGTAAAAAAAAAAATATTCTGTGTGCTTAAATAGAGCTCTTTTAAATTAACTGAATTACAATTTAATAAGGCTGATAGTGTATGTATCTGTCAGTTTAGCAATGTTAGGAGGGTAAATTGTCTATTTGAATAAGATCAAAAGTAGGAGTCAACATGTCAGACCAATCTAACTAGTTTCTATGAGGAGGTTAGTAGGAACTTGGATCAGGGCAACTCAGTGGATATAGTCTTTTTGGATTTTGAAAAGGCTTTTGTTACAGTGCCACATGGGAGACTTTTGAGCCAACTTACAGGAATTGCAGTAAATATCTGCTCATGGATTGAGAGCTGGCTAAAAGGGTTGTTGTAAATGGAACATACTAATACCACTAATGTGGTAAGTGGGGTTCCTCAGGGCTCAGTATTAGGTCCTCTCCTTTTTAACATATTTATTAATAACATAGAAGTAGGACTCGAAAGTAGTTAAATTAAATGATTTTAGGCCCAGAAAAAAACAATTTGCAAAAAAAAAAAAATTAATACAAACTTTGTTTCTAATTGTTTTTTCTGGGCCTAAAATCATTCAGTTTAGGGTCGTTTAGACCCTTAAATTCAGGGACTCTCGATTAACCGGCAACTACACTTATCCGGCAATAGGGTGCATACGTGGTGTATACAAAGGTGCTCATCGCTCGATACTGCAAAAAAAAAAAAAAAATACTAACTTTTTCTGTCTTGAACTGCCAAATAGTGGGTGTATGTGTGTGTGTATATTGTACATATATGTATATTGTATAATTGTACATTTGTGTTCGGTTTTGGACATCTAAGATTTAGTTAACGTATTTCTTGCTCCGAATTTCTGGAAATACTGTTTTTGCACAGCACTCTGGGAAACTTGGCAATGATATGCAATTGAGCCCATTTACACTCTGTCATCCAATATCACTTTTTACATGGCTCCTTTTAGCATATAGCTGCAGTTATAACACCGCTTGCATGCATAGCATAGGATGAATTGGCACGAGTTAGGACCCCTACCCACAGACAGCACTGTTTCAATCTTATTGGATCTCCTCTCTGTCGAGCCTTTACATTAATCATGCTATATATATATCTTTGCGTTGCTGGTGTTTTATTACATTTTGTTGACATGTATAGAGGAGTCATTAACAATATCAGACAGGCCAGGTTCTCATTATTTCCTTCCTTGATACAAATTAAGTTAATCAATCTAACAGACCCTTTTGACTGGAGCAAAAACATATTTTCAACTGCTTTGTATTTACATATATTTCCTTAAACTAAATTACGTGCCTAATAAAAATGGCATCACTTACCTGGATCTCAGTCGTCCAACATGTCACTGGCTCATTTTGCTTCAGGGAAGATCAAGATCAAGTGTTTTCGGTGGCAGGATCATAGACGGCTTATTACAGCAAAAACCTTTCCTCATCAAAATATTTCTGGCTGAGCAGAGATTTTATTGCAGGATAGCAAAGAAAGCTTACAAGTAAAGAACTGTTTTATTTGCAAGTCATTAGATTTATTTCACGTAAACCAACCTTTCTTCAAAGTAATTGAATATTTGATACACAAGAATGCGCACGGCCTAGTTTGTATGTTAAACCATAATAATTAGACCCAGATCACGTATTGGAGATAATGATTAGACTTTGACAACATGTCGGAAAACAGGCCACGGCATTTATTGATCATGGCTATTACGTCATTTATGTTTACCAATAAACAGTAAACAAATAAAACCAATGAACATGTGAGGGGAGGAGCCTGGCCAGAGACAGTACCACTTATGCGATGGACCCTTGTCCAGGGCCTACTGTGATGGAACAGTTGTACCACCGTAGGGTAGGGTAGGATCTCACTCCCTAAATCACTGGCCCGGTGATTCCCCTCACCATCTGCCTCTGTGAGAAAAACATAATACATATATAGCTAATGTGTGTGTGTGTGTGTGTGTATATGTATATGTGTGTATATATATATATATATATATATATATAAATACATAGACCAAACCACCACCACCTAATACCATCTTACTTGTAAGTAAACCTCCAAATTTACTTTTTGGGGACTGGTGGGGGGGTATCTTCACTCATGGCTAGCTGGGGGCATGATGGCGCCAAAAGAGACTATAAATGGCTCCGCCCTCCAGCTAGCCTCCTCCCATTAATCTACCCCATGTCCTGCTCGTCAAGGGGCACCTCCCCCAACCCAGGAGGCCTGGGTGGGCTACGGAGCCCATCCATAAAATGGTAATTTTACCGTTTATTCATTCGCTGAGTACTTTGGCAAATCAGATTGTCCTGCAAATATCTGGTGACAAAATGGAATCTTCCTTGTATAACCATTATATTCACATATTACGATTATTTGAAGCATTTTTAAATTTATGATACAAAATATAGGAATTAAGTAACTTTTTAAAGAAACACTGTTGTTCAATAAATAAATGCAAATTTAACAGCTGTGTAAGCCTTGTCAGAGAACATAATTTTTGAAAACTCTATGTATAAATTTCACCATATCCTGGTAGCTGAAGCTTCATGCCGGGAGGTACTTAGTATATGTAGATAAAGGGGGTAGGTGTCTAAAAGCTCCAACAATAACATTTCCCCCCTCCCTGCTTCCTCTTTCCTTTTCCACCTCCTCTCCCCTCTACAAATAACCCACAGCACTTAGAGACAACAAAAGCATTTTTCTTTGTTGCACATGAGAGGATATTTAATAATGTACCACTATGTGTGTTGTTTTTTCAACTGCTCTCAAAGAAAAAAAAAATGGATTAAAATGTTTAACTTGGGGGATTGCCCCCGTCAGCATACTTTTCTGACAATGGAATATACAGACGTATATGCTCTGTACATTTCCTCTTTGTTTTAATTACATCATGAGGGTTTATTTTTTTCGTTATCGGTGAAGAGGGAGGGGAATGAGGGAACAGATAGCCTTTGCAAAGATAATTGGATAAGATTGAAATAGACACAACGCCCATTCACTTGCCCAGAAATAAACATCGTTCTGAAACAATGGCTCTCCAGAAATGTAAATGCCCCTCACAAACACGCACAACCTCCACCAATGTGCCCTAACTCCTGCAAGGGCATCAAAATTATAATTTTTTTCTAATTAGTTGTATGATTTTTTTTCTTCCTAATCATGCTCTGAGTTGGACTAAAAGTTCTCATATAAATATTTGTTTTTATTGTGCAGTGGCCCTTTAATTGGTGATGGTACATGTCTGTTCACAATCTTCTGGATTACTCCATGATAGCCCTTATCCAAGTGTTGTGTTTATGTCTCCATTCTTGGTGCCTCTTCTGTCTTTCTCTGTCTGTCTCCTCGTTGCTTATGTTTCATTGCACATTTGGCACCGGTTTCTGTCTTGGAAATAACCAGATCAAAATTCTACACAGAGCCAGCAGAGCTCCGTTAATTTGAGTTTTTCCAGTAAGAAAGGTAGAATTCAGTCAGTTCTTGTACTGTTTGAACAGAAGCTTTAATTGCCTTGCTGTGATCCATGATGATCACATACAATAGTTGTGGTAATTACGAATGTTGTTCACGCCATGTTAAAAAATACGGGCTTGCGCATGCGCAATGAGCGCCAAAGGTTCATTGCGAGTCCTGCACGACTTTGAAAAAGGATCAACATGAGCGCCGAAGACCATAGGATTTTGGCGCTCATTGCGAGGTACGCAAGAAGACTTTGAAAAAATGAGGCACGCAAGACGTGGAGAGGGAGGAGAAAGGCACAGGGGAGGGAGAGGGGGTAAAGAGACACCGGTGAGGGAAATCAGGAAAAAAAACAAAGGACAGGGGTAAAAGACAGCGGGAGGCAGAGAGGGGGAAACAAACACAGGGGTCAAAGAGTGGGGAGAGGCCTGCAGTGAGCGGCAAAGCTGCTCATTGCGGGGCTCATCGCGAGGCCCGTAAAGTAGATGATGGGCGAGGCTCACAATGAGCGCCAAAGGCGCTCATCGCGAGGCCCGCAAGCTAGAGGGGGGAGTGCCTTGCATTGTGTTGCAAACAGCATTGCAAGGTGTCAGATTTTATTGTCGTAATTTTTGACGGGCATGTTGCTAGTTTCATAATATTACTGCTTTTTTATGGAAATTGTGCAAGTGTTAGTCTCGGCTTTATTTAGCAACTGGCGTTCCGCGTTGTATTTAAAAAGGGAATGGATCAAACTTAGATGGGCTGATTGAAGGGATTCTGAAAAATGGGAAAGTAGAAGACGTTAATATAAACTGTCAGTGGAAATGTGGAAAAAGAGAAGAGGCGGCGCACAAATTGTTGGTTAAGGGACATCTTCGCAACGCGGAAGAACAGGCCTTAGCCTGGAATGTAGGTAGAGCAATCTTATCTGCCAGTTAGGATCTGTTATTATTATTATTATTATTATTATTATTATTTACTAGCGAATTGCCCGTCAAAAAATGACGGCAATGAAATTGTAAGGTAGCTAATGCTGTTTAGTGTGTAATAATGAAATATATAATACATTAATAAATGAATATAGTTACCTATTTTGAAGCATTGTGATGAAGAGCTGGCAATCGTGTTTGATGTTGCTGCAGCATTAGTGGTGTGGAGCTGCTGTGTAAGCGTGCTGAATGTGTGCAGTGTAACACTGTGCGTGCGCGAGACCAAACCGTTAGCGTAGTCGTGTACTTCCGCATTGGCGAGAAATGGCGAGTAATGTGTGTTATACGTTTGTATCGGAATATCCGTAGGTGTTTTGTGTGTTTTGCGAGTTTCTTGTGGTGTTTTGCGAGTTTAGAGTGCTGTAGCCTCGTTTTCGTTTTGTTCGGCGGCCATTTTTTCTCTCGCTTCGTTTTTTTTTTAGTGTCTAAACTGTTTTATTTGAAGTAAAATCGAGGTGTAAGTTGCATTTTTGAGGTGCTGGGTGCTCCCTCTTGGTGTAGGTAAGTTTTTTTATGTATGTGGTGTGTGTATGTATTGTGTTTGACATTTTGTAATGTTCGCGAGTTGCGTCCGAGTGTTGCGAGTCCGTAATGTGTGTGAACGTGTGTCGTATGTTGTTTGTGAGTGTCGTAATGTGTGTGTCGTACTGTTTGGGTTGCGACGTGAAGTTTGCGAGGGTCGCAAGTTGCTGGCATGGAGCGCCTTCGGCGCTCCATGCCAGCAACTGCGGCCCTCGCTTTGCGAGGTCCTCAGGTGTGGCATGGAGCGCCGAAGGCGCTCCATGCCAGCAACTGAGGACCCTCGGGCAGTGCCCTCGCTTCGCGAGGGCCTCGGCTCGCTACGCGAGCCCGCAGCGTTAGCAACAACTCGTACGCTCACAACTATTATTATTTATTTGTAACACGCCAACATATTCCATAGCGCTATAAACAAGTTAATTTCCAGGCAAAGACAAATTCAATATGGACACACTACAAAGACTGGAGGGCCCTGTATTTTGAGCTTAGAATCCACTGTCCATAGTGCTTTCCCCGAAGCGCCATGCAACATGGAAAACTCACAAACTTACAATCCATCAAGGTTAGTGATCGGTCCACCAAACTTTTGGAAACTTTTGGATTTTTTATGGAAACAAATATATGTATAACGACTAAAGGAGTCATCTGAGAGCTGTGGCTGCCTGGCTGTTGGATGTTTTCAAGCCCTTAGGAAGAGGCTAGCAGATTTAGAAAGGAAGAGGGGCTTGACAAAAAAAGCTCACCACTGTTGTATACTAAAATGATTCACATTTTAGATACTTTGGTTCATGCAGTGCACCAAACGCACATTCCTCCTTATCGACCTCACTGTGAGCGTTAAATATTGTCATAAATAAGGATAGTAGCAAAGAGGCAGATTTAATTCAAAGTAATTCATACTTTATTTTAAGCTGGGCTATCAAACACAGCCACTAGTTGCATTTATCTATATGTTTATTTTCAATTTATTTGTGTGTTGGTTACTTCTCATATCTGAAATAACTGTAATTTGCTGTGTCTCAAATGCAGACTGCTTTTGCAACAGTGTCAGATCTACTGAGAAATCATTCACCCACTCTAGTCTGGCTAGCTCACCCAGACACTTCTAAACCATAGGGATGTTCTGTATTTCCAGTATTGCAGATACGTTATTTTAACCTTTTTGAAGCACTTGTTTTTCATGCAAAACAATGTGTGTTGATCGAGACCGTGCGTCTCCAACCTTTTGATCTGGTTATTTCCAAGGTAACTTGCATTGAATAGATTACATTTTAACCACATAATAATCTGTCTATAGGTGGGTTTAATATCTGTGATATGTCTAAAGTGTTAATATGCCCTGAGGCCATGCAAACTACGTCTCGGGGACCAGCACAAGTCCTCCGTATGCCTTTTGTAAACCACTGGTTCAAAACATACTGAACATATATTGGAGTTCCATGTACCTTAAATAATTATATCTGTTATAATTGCATGTTATATGTGTGGTTCTGTTTCACATTTTGGGATTTTTTTTTAAGTCATAAACTGGTGATCCTGTCATCTTGTGTCATGGATATTTTCTTGTTATATACTTTGTTTTAATTTGTGTAAAATTTAATTTTAAAGTTCAGAAAACGGGTCATGGTTAAAAAGAGCTGTTTTTTTCTTCTTCTCCATAGGACAGATGCCCTGGTTCTATCAGCCATAGTGGGACCATTATTGCAAAGACATCAGTAATCTGAAATTTGAACTAAGAGAACACCGTCTTTAATGGTAAGAGATGGCATTTCACTTGCGTTAGCAATAATACCCTTCTGGCGAGGGTACAGATTCATCAGCATTGACTACATTGTTTGCAAGAAGAACATCTTTCCAAATACTGCAGTAGTACGTGACACCACACTTCTCATAAATGGAAATTCATATAATGATGCCTCTATGTAACTATCTCTTTTCAAATGAAAGAAACTCCATCTGGGAAAAAGTGTTTCATCTGAAAGTGAATTACCTTTTTATTCAGAGATCTCTTTATAATATGTCCTTAAATAATCCCTGAATTAAGGCTCTCAATCACAGATCAATGTACATTACTTAGATTATCTGCCTGTATTATCTGTTTTATTACTGTATCCAGATACCTCTATTGGAGTTTGCCTTGAGCTATTTCAACAAAACAACATAAACTAGAAGTAAGTCATTTAGATGATAATGAGTATACAGCTGGTGTTTGCAATGACTTCTTATTAAAGATCTAAACTACAGAAAACTTTAGAGCAAAAAAACAACAAAGAGTATGAGGAGGGCTATTACTAATACCCAAGTGACCATTATTGGTGATAAATGTTTAATATTATTATAATAGCTTTGTTTAAATCAGTGGTAGTCAACCTGGCCCCTACCACCCACTAGTGGGCGATTCAAGCTTTTATGGTAGGCAGCAGGGTAATAACTAGGTGGCGTCACGCGCCGGGGCCCACAGCACCACCATGCTTGGCTGATTGGAGAGCTGGTGAGAGCCTAGGGACAGCAGTCATGACTGGATCACTATCTAGTAAGTACAGGATAATAAATCGCATGGGTCATATGATTTATGTAATCCGAAATAAGACATGGCAAATTGAGCTACTGTGGCACCAGTGGGCAGTAAGGAAATGTTACTATCAATAGTGGGCGGTAGGTATTAAAAGATTTACGACCCCTGGTTTAAATGGACAGTTTTGCCTAACTCTTATATGAAAGAGCACACTGAGGAAGAGTCAATATGTTGTTGTCCTTCATGGAAGATTGGCATCTCAATACTGCTTGATTTCATTTTGATTGAAAAGTGATATCGTCGCAAACATTATCTCCACAATTCAAAGGAGGCTTTGTTTGGGCAATCATTTCACTTGAAAAAAATAAAATGATTCTGTTTGGCACTCCTTAGGAAAAGCTCTCCCAAAGATATTTCTCTTTTGGGAGATCTTTTCCTAAGGAGTACCAAACAGAATCCTTTTAATTTTTGGTTTAAATGCATATATTACTGTGCGCACCCTGAAATATTCTCCATTACTGTAGGACCAATCCTTACCTTGAGCTGTTCAACCTTGTTGGAATTAAGACATTTCACTTGAATTTAAGATTGCTGGCAGAACTGACTGAATCCTTGAAAACATAAAAAAGTGATTTTAAATTGAGATTAAAGAGCAATATTCAAAATGAATCCATTGAGTTCCTGGATATCAAAATAATGAAGACAGATGATGGTTTTGTTAAAACTAATTTGAATAGAAAAGAAAATTACTACCAATAGTTTCCTTAGGGCTGAGTTCTCACAATAGGTCTACAGTCAGAAGAGGCAAAAGCAGAAACGAAGAAAGGATTGTTCTGATTTGAGTTCCTTAAAACATGAACGCTTTATATCTAGAGGTTGTCATGATTCATTTTTTACGTAAGGCATATCAAAGAACAATGCAGACATCTAGATCAAATTTGTTAATCCCTAAAACAAAAAAGTAATGAAAGTTCCCAGACTTACAGAGACCTACAGTACCAAAAACTATAAAATATACAATATTGGTAATATTCTAAAAATGGATTATGTTCTCCATAGAATAATACAAGATAACCCCAGTTTTGGGGTCAGATGAGGGAAAAATCATCAGCCATTTTGTGAGGAAAAAAGTACTAATAATGATTTTTGCAAGGGGTCATATCCTTTTGGGTCTTGTATCATATCATGAAGAAAATGAAAACTAATAGAAATCTGCTTGGACAGGTTAGAAAAATACAGAGCTACATCATCTGTAAAACTAATGTTTTTCACTGTTTATCCTGCTAATGTTTGAAATTTATATGTAGGTATAGATATTAGACCCTTGGGATTGACAATTTGGGAACATAAGTAATCTTTGTTTAGCAGAAAGGGACCTTAAACAAAAAAGCACATTATAGAAATGATGTGCAATGGATTTAGACATCAAAACTCAAATCTAATGTGCTAGGGATTAGAAAACATCTGAAAAACAATATTAGAGGAGGAGATACAGAGAAAATCCTTCAAAAAGAAGTCAGATGGATTTTTTTTTAAAATTACTGAAGAAAATAATTGCTTGTTCTATATTTAGATTATAATAAATACATTAAGAATCGGGCAAAAGAAGAACGTATTATTCTCAGCTAAGCTATTCCGATAGTAATTCCAAATTCATTAAGTTATGATTAATTATTAACCAGTAAAGACACCGTCAGGTCTACAGAATGTATTTGAGATTGGAATACCCTTTTGGAACATTTATTATTATTATTATTATTAATATTAGAAAAGGAAGGAAGTACCCCTTTTAGATTTGAACTGTTACCATGTCCTGATTAATTTAAGGGTTAATGTAACATGGAAGAAGTCTGTTTAATTGGAGCCATTTTTAGGTTCTGATAAATTTATCGGATTTCATTTACCTATAACACATATATCAACTGTGAAAATGAAAATCTCTCTTAATGTGAATTTATCTAGAGGTGCAATGAATTAACATTTCTTTTTTTTACTTTTATGTCCCAAAAAATATCTGAATGTGTAAAAACGTATAATATACCCAACATTGATTTATCAGAATTGATATTTAAGAATTTAATCTAATGGGCGGTGGGGGGTAATTTTCATTTTCTGATTCACTTGTTTTACGGCTTGTAGTATGTGTTGATGAAATTCAGAATACACCATGTGAATGCCATTAGACTTTCCTTGATTTTGATTGGTTACGAGAATTTTAGGAGACTTCAGGCTCAGCTTCTTTCGCAAAGTTTGATTAGTGAAACACGTTAAATATGGGGCGAGTACATCATATGGGTTCCCCCTGACAATTGTATATAGTTTTTTTATGTCCTCAATCTGCTATGATATTTTAATACTATAGAATGTGAGTTATATACATAGAGACTGTAATACTGCAATTGTGATCATGGCTTGTTTACTCTATATAAATACATTTACACTATTAGAGCTTTTATGTTATGAAGAATTATGTCCGGAAGATGGTTAGACTGTTTGTTAATTGTTAATACTCGTGAATGGGAGATGGTTAACCGGCAGGTTATTCTGTAATATGCATTTAATTCTGACTATTAGACGCTCGGAACACATTTTCTAATAGCATTAAATTGGGTCAATTACGGAGGAAAATCTAATGGGGTAAATATAAATTATAGTACTAGATATGTTAACTGTTACATGTCTAACCATTAAGGACAATGACCTTAAATATACTAGATGAGAACTTATCAGCAACAGTTGGGTGTGTTACAAGTTAAAGGGCAATTTACCTCCCTATAAGTGCTTTTCCTGATTTGAAAGATTATAAGATTATATGTTAAAATGATCTATTGCTTTTTTTACATTATACTACTTACACCTAAAAATCTGCAGTCATAAGTCTGTTTACTACCACACTGCTGACTGTTCATGATTAACTGCATCTGCTGACAATCACCCCGTTGCAACCTCAGGTGAACACAAGAATTATGGTTTCCCTCTGCTTTCAGCAATGTCATCAGCCATCAGTTAACCCACAAATAACATAGTTATGAGTTTCCAGCAGTCCTTTCCATGCACAGATGAATGTATGAAGGGTTAACCATCTTTAATGTGTATGCTCCAGGCATGCCTCCAGAGAGACTGACAGCTCCTGCTGTCAGTCTCTCTGGAGGCATGCCTAATTCTCATGTAAACAGACACTTGTTTTATGTGAGAAAGACACCTATTTCAAAAAATTCAAAAAGTATTTCAATATGTTTTGAGGAGTATTTTACAGTGGTGTGCTCCAAGTTGTACTGAATTAACTAGCCATTTAACATTTCATTATATAAAATATACTAACAAGCACAAATATGTGTTAACAGTTATTGAAATGGGAGAAAGGAAGTACCTTTCATAATTTTTGGAGATTATTATCCTTTTTTTCTTATTTTTATGCAGTATTGCAGAGTGATTTTGACAAATTTGAATTTAATAATAAATCTAACTTAAGGCCCCTCTTCTCTCTGAGTTATATTTATATATTTATGGACAAACTTTATTGAGTCTGAAATATTTTTTTTCTGCTATTTTATAGATATGGAAATAAAATCTTAAGTTTTACATTTTAAGACTCACGAGTGCCCAAGCTGTTTACATTTTCTCTATGTAGTAAAACTGACTGAAGATAATGCTGCTATTCACCCCCTTGACTTTTTACCTTTTTTGTTACATTACAGCCTTAAGTTCAATGTTTTGTTAATCTGAATTTTATGTGATGGATCAGAACACTATAGTCTAAGTTGGTTAAGTAAAATGAGAAAAATATATACATAAAACTATTTTTTAGAAATAGAAAACAGAAAATTGGCATGTGTGTATGAATTCACCCCCTTTGTTATGAAGCCCATGAAAAGCTCTGGTGCAACCAATTACCTTCAGAAGTCACAAATAGTGAAATTATGTCCACCTGTGTGCAATCTGTGTCACATGATCTGTCATTGCATATACACACCTTTTTTGAAAGGCCCCAGAGGCTGCAACACCTAAGCAAGAGGCAACACTAACCAAACACTGCCATGAAGACCAAGGAACTCTCCAAACAAGTAAGGGACAATGTTATTGAGAAGTACAAGTCACGGTTAGATCATTAAAAAAATATCCAAATCTTTAATGATCCCCAGGTGCACCATCAAATCTATCATAACCAAATGGAATGAACATGGTACAACAGCAAACCTGTCAAGAGACGGCCGCCCACCAAAACTCACAGACCGGGCAAGGAGGGCATTAATCAGAGAGGCAGCACAGTGTGGGGAAAAGTGTTTGATCCCCTGCTGAGACCTAAGGTAACCCTGGAGGAGCTGCAGAGTTCCACAGCAGAGACTGGAGTATTTGTACATAGGACAACAATAAGCTGTACGCTCCAGAGAGTAGCCAGAAGAAAGCCATTACTTTCAGCAAAAAACAAAATGGCACGTTTTGAGTTTGAGGCATGTGGGAGACTCCTAAAATGTATGGAGGAAGGTGCTCTGGTCTGATGAGACTAAAATGTAACTTTTCGGCCATCAAAGAAAACGCTATGTCTGGCGCCAACCCAACACATCACATCACCCAAAGAACACCCTCCCCACAGTGTAACACGGTAGTGGCAGCATCATGTTTTAGGGATGTTTTTCAGAAGCCGGGACTGGGAAACTGGTCAGAGTTGAGGGAAAGATGGATGGTGCTAAATATACATATTTTTGAGCAAAACCTGTACCACTCTGTTTCGTAATTTGAGGCTAAGACGGAGGTTCACCTTCAAGCAGGACAATGACCCCAAACACACTGCTAAAGCAACACTTGAGTGGTTTAAAGGGAAACATGTAAATGTGTTGGAATGGTGTGGTCAAAGCCCAGACCTCAATCCAATAGAAAATCTGTGGGCAAACTTAAATATTGCTGTTCACAAGCGCAAACCATCCAACTTGAAGGAGCTGGAGCAGTTTTGCAAGGAGGAATGGGCAAAAATCCCAGTGGTAAGATGTGGGAAGCTCATAAAGACTAATCCAAAGCGACTTGGAGCTGTGATTGCCGCAGAAGGTGGCTCAACA
>CM050170.1:174137675-174315175 GCA_027410445.1 Discoglossus pictus | reverse complement strand
AGAGGCTTAGACGGGAATTATTTATAAATGAGGACAATTTTAAAGATGTCTCTAAAAGTATAGAGCAGGGGTCAGCAATCTGCTGTACTAGTACCATAAGCAGAACCATAAGTGAGTGGTGCTTGGGTGAGGAGCGAAGGCTGCAAACTAAGGACGGGGGGATGGGGCTTGTTGTAATGAAGGATATTTAATAAAATGTGGATATAATGCATGTGATTTGATAGGAATGTAAGGAAAAGTGAAGTGTGATTTGATCAGTTGAGGTGAGAGACAAGAAATGGTATATGTGTTGAAACTGATTATAAGTATTTTAGATAAAATGGGGGTAGTCATACATTGGATAAGGTTGATATGATGACTTTGGGTTAGAAGACATATAATTTGCTGACATTAAGGACATGAGGCTGCAATGTTGGTGGTTGAGTAAGGATATATTTCAGTTTTTTATATAGGAATGTTCTGCTTAGATTTACTTTTATTTGTTGTATTTATTTTTGTTTTCTAAAAATGTTTTGCCCATTTAAGTTTAGTTATTCTAAATCATGTATAAGAAAAGTTGACCATATTTTCTCCACTTCATAATTAAAAGTTTGGAATTCTATGATCCTATAACTAAATCTTTTTTTCCAAAATACGGAAAACAAAATGCAATTTTTACATATAGGAAAATAACTTATAAATATTAAAATATATTAATTTCAATTCTAGTAAGTTTTTCACATTGTTCGGCACCCCACTTCTGAAAGGTTGCCGATCTGTGGTATAAAGGGTAACTAGTGTGGCTATCCTTGATGAAACGTTGCTTCTTTCCTTCTGATCTCTATTGATCCCCAATCCACCCTTACTCATACTTTCTTGATGTGGTGGGGGGGGAAAAAACTCTATGAATTAAAAAAAAGAGGCGGTGAGTAATTTGTGATCACGGAACAAAACTGGAATGCAATACACACCAAACCCCACATTGTATACTGTAACCAGCAGATAAAAGTGATCACCCAACAATATGATCACCAGCCTTTCTGATCTACCCTCAAGTCTTTGGTGTTACCAGAATAATGGCTGCCTATAATTACATCCAGAGCTTATGTGTGTTACTATTCTGATTTCTGCCAGTTATGCATACTCTTGCTGCTAATCATATCCAACTAGGAATATTAATTAATGACCCAAGATAAGAGACTTGGCCATAGATTTTTCTTTTTTATTATAACTTTACTGTGTTCCTTTTGAGGATACTTAAGGACTGAGCCTTTAAGTCTGAGGCGTTGGGTCACCTAGCAATCCATCCAATCCAATCCTGTCTGTACTCCTACTTATTTTTAAAGACAAACTTTGTTACCGGAAGGCCTGAACTTTATAGACTAACAAATTAGTGTTTGGATTCTGCAGAATTAGTCCCTAGGATTGTTAATGCCCTTTGTGTGCACCTTGACAATGTACGTTATATTGTTCTGGGGCCAAGGTCGCTCAGCAGAATCATTCTGGAGCTTCTCTAGAGACCGGGAGAGAAATCATAATATATATCTGTATTGACAATTAGAGGAGCAAGGCTCATTCTCTGTAGCATTATTCCTCTCATTTTTTATGAATACACTTTTATAATTATACACGTTTTTATGTATTACAATTTCAAATGCTGAAAATCAAATGCACTGAGATACAACCACTTAGAAATGAAATGAAATCTCTAAAAAAAAAAGCAGTTGGCATGGTAGTTCAAATATAGCAATGGAATATATCCAATAAAGTACCACAGAAATGTTAATGCATTTACATCCATTAAGTAGAAAAACACTTTGTAGATGAGGTAATGAGCATTCAGCTACTAAGGGGTTGTTCTTCAAGTGTCTTGACCAGTGGTGGGCAACAAGCATCCTGAAGACCACACTTGCGGCTCTTAGCACTTCAGATGTGGCCCACAGCCCGTTCTCTGGAGATTGAGAGCATGTCAATCTTCTCTAAAACTAGCAAATATTACCTAGCTGTGCTCCTAAATACTTCTCGTCATTAACTATATCTCTGTTGCCAATTAATCCCTTTCCTACAGCAATTTTACAATTTATACTTTGGGGTCTAAGCACTTTGATGCCCTTTTATGGTTTCAGGATCGCAAATAGGTTATCCATCTCTGCTCTAGATGCACATGGTTCCTTTCCACTCTTCACCAGCTAGAGCCGACTGCAGCATTTCAGTGAATATACTCAGAGCTAAACATGGCACCACCAGTACAGTGAACACCTTAGCCTAGAGGCAAAGTCACACCTGATGCACACATGATGGTTTTGGACATGAACCACCTACTAAAACGAAGAAAAAATGCTAACATATTGGCTTTCTGCATAGTTTGCATAATGTAATAATATTTCAGAAAATGTGTAGCCACAGAATTTGACAGCTGATTTGCAAAACAAATATTTCTGGTTTGTAAAATGGGTCAGATTATCCACTTTCTCATTAAAGGTATAACCAGTGATTTACTTAGACCTGGTAACAGACAATATTTGTGTCAATGAAGTTTCTCACCTATGGCTAAATGGAAATGTTTAATGGGGAACTTCCACCAGATAAGTTACTCCTATTTGAACTGGTACAAGTTAAGTCTTTCAAATAGATTAGAACTCAGCTGCTCCGATTGGGTAAAATGTTCATGAACCAGCTCAACAGCCAATCAACTCAAAGAGTTTGGTGTCCATAATAAAAACTGATTTGACAATGGCAGCTTCCACTGCCAATAAGAATGGAGGAAACACTGGCAAACTAGGCAGGATTCACTGGGCCACTGCAGTTCACAAAAACGATACTTATTTGTCATGTCCTTGGCTTATTAGTTTGGAACATACCTAATACTTTTTTTTGAGAAAATCTGAATT
Source organism: Discoglossus pictus (assembly GCA_027410445.1). Taxonomy (NCBI): domain Eukaryota; kingdom Metazoa; phylum Chordata; class Amphibia; order Anura; family Alytidae; genus Discoglossus; species Discoglossus pictus. Next base: position 174,312,305 of record CM050170.1, on the reverse strand, counting down.
TTTGAAGGCTCTACACATGAATACAGAGAAATCGTAATATATGACAATTGAAGGAGCAGGGCTCATTCTCTGTAGCATTATTCCTCTCATTTTGTATGAATACATTTTTATAATTATACATGTTTTTATGTATTACAATTTCAAATGCTGAAAATCAAATGCACTGAGATACAACCACTTAGAAATGAAATCTCAAAGGTGATTTACTAGAAATCATAATATACTTTGTTTTATGAAAATATGTATAGTAGTTTATTAAACCCCTGTCTATTTTGATAAATGCTGTCCTGGAATATGACTAAAAAAAGCAGTTGGCATGACCTCTGAACCTATCCTCCCAACTAGAAGGATTTGTTACATCACATCCTGAGAGATAGATGATGTAGATATGTTGGTATTTATCAGTAGTGGTAGGTGTGCCAGAGGAGGGAACAGTCAGAAGTCAACGGTCATTTTTTAAACACTGAATAAGATTGAATGTGACCCTTCTCTATCATTGGCCCAGAAGCAGGACATTGAATCAAAGGATCCTGCAGAAAACGTCAACATTTATTTGTTTCTAATTAAAGACTAGCTATATTACTTTTTTTTTTTTTTAAACGTATATTTTATATTTTCATTTTACAGTAAATTTTTATAGTAAAGTTTTTATTTTTTTATTTTAATTATTTTTTCTTTTAAAGTAAATAAGAGCCGTGAAGAAAACATTATAGGACCAGATTGGGAAGCCTTTTATATAAGACAGAAACAATATTCATTGCAACACGTTTCTGTAAAAAAAAAGTAGTTAACATAATATAATCAGACTATACAGTCTTGCATATCTTATTTATTTCTTTACCTTTTAGTCTCTCCCCTCTCCAATATGTTATTCCTTAATTTATTCAGAAAAAAAGACTTAACAAAAAGAAAACCATAAGAAAGAAAAAGTCAACAAATAAATAATATCTTCATGAATTTTTAAGGGTAAACAAAACTACTACAAATGGCATATTTAATCCTGAACCTGGCAATGGCTAAACAGTTGCCAGCAAAAGTATGTGAACCCTTTGGAATAATATGGATTTCTGCACAAATTGGTCATGAAATGTGATCTGATCTTCATCTAAGTCACAACAATAGACAATCACACTCTGCTTAAACTAATAACACACAAAGAATTAAATGTTACCATGTTGTTATTGAACACACCATGTAAACATTCACAGTGCAGGTGGAAAAAGTATGTGAACCCCTAGACTAATGACATCTCCAAAAGCTAATTGGAGTGAGGTGTCAGCCAACTGGAGTCCAATCAATGAGATGAGATTGGAGGTGTTGGTTACAGCTGCCCTGTCCTATAAAAAACACAGTTCTGGGTTTGCTTTTCACAAGAAGCATTGCCTGATGTAAATGATGCCTCACACAAAAGAGCTCTCAGAAGACCTACGATTAAGAATTGTTGACTTGCATAAAGCTGGAAAGGGTTATAAAAGTATCTCCAAAAGCCTTGCTGTTCATCAGTCCACGGTAAGACAAATTGTCTATAAATGGAGAAAGTTCAGCACTGCTGCTACTCTCCCTAGGAGTGGCCGTCCTGTAAAGATGACTGCAAGAGCACAGCGCAGACTGCTCAATGAGGTGAAGAAGAATCCTAGAGTGTCAGCTAAAGACTTACAAAAGTCTCTGGCATATGCTAACATCCCTGTTAGCGAATCTACGATATGTAAAACACTAAACAAGAATGGATTTCATGGGAGGATACCACAGAGGAAGCCACTGCTATCCAAGCAAAACATTGCTGCACGTTTACAGTTTGCACAAGAGCACCTGGATGTTCCACAGCAGTACTGGCAAAATATTCTGTGGACAGATGAAACTAAAGTTGAGTTGTTTGGAAGAAACACACAACACTATGTGTGGAGAAAAAGAGGCACAGCACACCAACATCAAAACCTCATCCCAACTGTGAAGTACGGTGGTGGGGGCATCATGGTTTGGGGCTGCTTTGCTGCGTCAGGGCCTGGACGGATTGCTATCATCAAAGGAAAAATGAATTCCCAAGTTTATGAAGACATTTTGCAGGAGAACTTAAGGCCATCTGTCCACCAGCTGAAGCTCAACAGAAGATGGGTGTTACAACAGGACAACGACCCAAAGCATAAAGTAAATCAACAACAGAATGGCTTAAACAGAAGAAAATGTGCCTTCTGAAGTGGCCCAGTCAGAGTCCTGACCTCAACCCGATTGAGATGCTGTGGCATGACCTCAAGAAAGCGATTCACAGAAATCCCAAGAATATTGCTGAACTGAAACAGTTCTTTAAAGAGGAATGGTCAAGAATTACTCCTGACCGTTGTGCACGTCTTATCAGCAACTACAGGAAACGTTTGGTTGAAGTTATTGCTGCCAAAGGAGGTTCAACCAGTTATTAAATTCAAGGGTTCACATACTTTTTCCACCTGCACTGTGAATGTTTACATGGTGTGTTCAATAACAACATGGTAACATTTAATTATTTGTGTGTTATTAGTTTAAGCAGAGAGTGATTGTCTATTGTTGTGACTTAGATGAAGATTAGATCACATTTTATGACCAATTTGTGCAGAAATCCATATCATTCCAAAGGGTTCACATACTTTTGCTTGCAACTGTATATTGAGCAGAAAAATGAAATAAATGAAAATAGAAAAATTGATCAGTAAAAGAAATATAAAGAAGCCCAAGTATATTGAAGAATGTTGTTTTTTTTTTTTTTTTTAGAATATCCAACAGGCTAACACTGAAAGTTTAAGTAAATACCAAACTGTGAACTGAAATTAGGAGGGTTTCACTTATATAAAAAACTACTAGTTATTAATAATGTATCTTCCTAGAGAAAGATTCAATAGGAGACTCTTACAATGTTAATTTCATAAAAGCCACATATCTGACCAAACATAAGTATTATTCTAGTAAATGGATATTAGGGTGATATAATGAATGTCTGTTGGTGCATCTAGACTAGCTAAATATTATCATAATCAATGTGGTGGCGGGGGAAAAGTGTCAGGAATATTTGAAGTCATGCTTCTCACATATGTGAAGTGATTACATTTATCCTAGAACCTTCTCCAGAGCTTGACATTGTGCATATTTTTCTATTAATATTTGTTGTAGAGCGAGAAACCTTATTTATCTGTATATTGATAGCTAAATATCAGATTACCAGGTTTTGACTTTAGGAAAAACCTCTTGAAATGTTTGCAATGAACTCCAATGGCTCCATTGTTTTTCCCTAGAATAGAGAATTTTCCAAAAATAGAGAAATAATTATATTTATAAAGTGTAAAGTAGAAATGCCTTCTAGTGTAATAAATACAGCGAATAAAGGAAAACAGTGTTTCCATCACAAACCTATAATATATCTATACTCCTATCCAGACTAGCTGCATTCTGTGTAGTATTGAAATATTTTAACTACGGGTTTGGCCACAACCAGGAACCAAAGCGTCAATGCTTCTAAAATTGTATTGATGGCTCCTACCTTTTAACTTATTAGACATATATTTCTGTGTGTAATTCATCCCCTGGCTCACAAAAACTAGTTCATCACTAACCTGGCTGGCTAAGTTACAAACACATTTTCAACTCCATTACACGTTGGAGTATGGTGACTTATTTGGGGTCTGTGTTGACTCTGCTCTTTTCCAAACTTGGGCTCAATCCATTATATGGCCTTACCTGGGAATATTCCAGGTAATTTGACCTGCTTAATTAATTCTATCTATGACTAGGGTGATTGTCATCTAGATAATAGTGTCCAAGACCAGGAGGTAGGTGGGGTAAATTACATTGCGGAAGGAGTGCAGCAGCAGCAATATTTGAGGGCTAAACCCTTTCTTTGCTGCTATTTGCACGCGTATTTTTAATTTGTAATGTTAATTATTTAGGAACTGAAAATAAATTCAACTTGAAAAAATGCCTCTACTGCCCATTTAAATCCCTGATTTAATCACATTTGCACCTTACTCCACGTTGCCAGAAATTGTCATATCAAAAAAATGTACTGACCTACTAAATTGGTGCAATTAGAGGGCTGCGTATATACATAAATTCCTATGATAATTTAGTGCCAGTGCTCTAAGTACTGTAAGTGATGTGATTGCCCTGGATCACAAGAAAATGATATTGGCATTTCAACGTGGTTCTCAGTCTACAACGGCAATGACATTAACACTGGTTCTCAGGAGGCAAATTTAGAACATTGAGAGCGTTCAATTAACAAGTTTATAAACGTGCCTTGGCCATTCTGTTCTGAACAATGCAGAACGGTTTAATTTAGTATTGATGCTGATTAATGAGATGGCTTCTTAAAGTCACACAGTATTAGGCACTTAATTACCTGTTTCTCCCATGTTTTTCTTTCTTTTTAGTGTGATAAATACAGGAAAGGAATTATTGATGGATCTGCCTGTGAAGGGCTCTGTGTAAAGGACACGGTTTATTTTGGAACGTGTTTGTCAACGAAACCCAACAATCAGGTAATAATGTCTTGCATTCTACTTCTCAGGAAAGAAAAGTATTCACTTCTAGGTAACAAGCTGGTATAATTGGGTTGCGTGGGTTGGATGTTTATTGTCTAATATCCCAAGTTAAACATTAATGACAAGGAGTTATTTAGTGTTTATTCTTTACTAGGCTTACTTGCAAACATGTGAAGTTTTCCCAAAATACAATGGTGCTTTAATTGATGAAAAGTACAAGTTAGAGATCCTGAAGGCAGTTTGTGAAATTCCACATTCATTTTAACTGCTGTTACATTTATAATGAAGAAGACTAGTTAAATAACCTGTTTCAGAAGTATGGATAACTAGTGGCCTTCAGTAAAAGCCATGGCTTCAGTTGGAATTTTGTGCCGGAAACACTTGTTTCTGGCCAGTATATCAGTGTATTATTTGCTTGCTGTAGTTAATATGGGGAAAAGTTTTTTTCCATTCTTCTTTCCTTTATATGCTTGATTTTTATTGGACAAATAACCATGTTATCAGTATATTGTGTGAAGCTAGAATAAAAAAGAGTGAAAGCAAATAGACCAATTGTGTAATATCAAACAAATGTATTCAACTTATTAAACCAAAACATGCTCACAAAAGTGGTATGTGCAGACAGATAAAAAAGATGCATTTTGTCTCTTGGACTTTATCAGGGAAACATTAATGAAGCAATTTTAAAATAAATATGTATCTAATAATTAAAGAGATTCAATTGAAAGTAACTGAAATAATACATTTCTTCACTCTATAGGCAAAAAGCAGTCTATATGTATGCAGCAAATCTCATAAAATATTTTATTTTTATTAATATCTAAAAATCCCTTCAATAATTATGTTGACACCACCAGGGGTTGTCTACACAGGCATCTGACCCCCCCCCCCCCCCCCCCCCCCCAATCAGCATGCAGCATCAGGGGAGCAATATTAACCCACTTGCTCAGCCAGTCTTCTTGCAGCTTCCTCTCTATATGTCAGCAGCAATACATAGCACATATAAGTGATACACTACATATCCCAGGCTGCTTTTCAGCACAAAGAGGAACCCAGAGTTAGTTCAAAAGTTTCAGCTAACCTGATTGGCCAAAACAAACCATTTTAACTGTGGTGCTAGTTTAGCCTGGGTTTGGAGGGTGTTAACCCTAATGTTCAACTGTCAGAAGTTACAAGAGATTTGGCTGACTTCAATGTGCTTAATTGTTTATTTTGGGATTGTTTCATTCAAAAAATGTTTGCATACACTACTGCATTCATAATCCAGCAAACATACAAATCTCTTTAACAACTTAAGATGGAAGAAAATGTGCATTTATCTTCTATTATGTAGTTTGAACAAAGATAATATAGCATTTATACAATATATAATACATGTTTATAACTTAAAAACAAATGTGTTCCATCATACAGTTTAATTAATATACGAATACAGCTTAATATAAAATATTCAATAAAATGACAACCAACCATAGCATGATGAGTCCATAAACCCAATGTCTGTCTGTGGACCGGGCTTCTGGTTTAGTGCATTTCTACACAGTTTTTAAAAGCATGCTTATAACAGCTGACTTAAACTTTAATGCAAGTGTCTACGTACAGGAAGTGGGCAAGAAAATGTAAACGCCTGACTATATAAATATCTAGGGTCACCCTTTGCCTTTAGTTTCAGTCCATTTTGAAAAGCTGTCATACAAGTACTGAACTACGTGTAGTGGGATATTGGACCATTATTCAAAAAAATGCCTCCATCCCTCAATTTCCTTCCATTTCTCCGTCTCCTTCACCCTTTTCCAATCTACCGTTCTCCTTTTCTTTCTCCAACCAATCCACCACCTTTCCCCAAATAGCCCCCTCCCTCTTCTCCAACCTCCCTCACTCCCTACCCCCCTCTATCTTTCCTTCAACCCTCTCCCAAATATCTTCTCCTCCTCCCACCTATCCATTCATCCCCTTCTTTTTCCATTCATTCTCTTTTGTTCCTTTTTGCAAAAGCAGTTTGTCCATGTTTGGCATATGGTGCGATTATTTTTGAGACTGCAATATTGAATGTGTCAAGGGGAACCTTTTTTATGACTGATGCGCCTGCAATTCACACACCAGCTATCTGGTCTCTTTGGAACTCTGTTATTTCAATGAAAGATGAGGTAACTAACAAAGTGCTATTGTCAGATGTCATTTAAAGCGGACACATACTGAAAATTAGCAGTCAGCCTAATATGACTTACCTTAAAAACTGCAAATATTATTGTGATTTAGTTATTTAAAAAATTGAACTCCTTTTCCTTTTTCAGTCATTTTAGGTACACTTTTTATTTATGTTTTTGTTAACAAACCTTTTCCCCTTTCGACTACAGCAAGGCAAAATAATCTTAATGATAGAGAAAGCAGAACCTAATTATGTGTTTTTTTTTTGTTTTATTTTATTCTTATACGAATGTGAATTTTTGTTTTTACAGATGTATTTAGGGATTTGGGCCCACCAAGAAGTTGTGATCAAATGTCAGATGGAGGATGTACTACATCTCGATTTTGGAGCCGAACTGGAACCTAGAAAGGAAAGTGTCCTGTTTGACAAGCCAACTAGAGGCACTACTGTACAGAAGTTCAAAGAAATGGTGCATAGTCTCTTTAAAGTAAGCTTTTTCTTTAATTTTACCTGTCTATTAATACATCCCATCATTCAGTAAAAGCTTTGTTTGACGGCTGTGATTGGTTTTGTAAATCAGAAGCCTCCTGATGCAGAGTAAGTGGCTGGCACTGCAGAATTATTATTGATGTGTGCTGTCTGTGGAACTGTGTAGTAATCAGACTCGCAGAGCTCTTACTAGTCAATAACATGGTTCTTGGTTAGTATGTGGGGCTGGCGTTTTTACTCCATCCTGCTCGTTGCTGAGGTCATTGTATAGGAATATTTATTTGGAGGGTACAATGGGCAACAGTGAACTCGCTAAGTATTGGCTTGGGTCCCTTTTTGATTGTTGTCCCATAAGCACACAGTATGAAACAGAGCTAAATATAGTGTTAAAATAGGACATGATTTTAGAAAAAATAATAATATATGTTTAAGGCTAAAGGACAGTTTAAAATCATTATAAATAACATTTCCTGAACCACAGTTAGTCCTCCTGGGACAGACCATTTATTTCTATTTAAAGGAACACCGTAAGGATAAAACAAGTCATGGGTCTCCTGCATGCTGCAATTTTGCCTTCTGACCCCCCCCCCCCCCCCTCCTTTCCTTCACTGTGTCACATGGATTGGCAGCACCCTGTGAATCTCCATTTGTTTTCAGCTTTGCACAGGAGGTTTTCAGTGCTGAGCTCTCTCATTATTTAAACATAGCTGAAGAATTATGTCAGCTACATGGGAGGCTTCTTAGATCCGCTTTTGCAAACAGTAACTTGCTTACACCTCCAAAGGGAATTTTCCACACGACACTGACTAGCACAGGGTCATTCACGACATCCATATTGCAGCTTGTAGCATATACCATATAGTGGGTGACTTCCTATTGTTCTGTGCAGTCATGTGGTACAGAAGCTGCACCACATGATCAGGTGGATGAATATGGAGATTCAACTAAAAGTCACACCTAAGCTTGTTAATTTGAATGACAATTTTATGAAAACATTTGTAAATATCCAGACAGGCGCAGTTTCTAGATCAGTTGTCACAGATGTGACTTGAAATTGTTTTGCATAGGGAAACATGGCAGACTGCATCACAGGTTAAAGAGATACAGGTGGTATTCCCCAGGTAGACCAGGTGCTTCTTAGGAAATGTATCAAGATACCATTTAAACTTGTTTAGACTCAGTGATACATTCACATGTAAAACAGTCTCTATCCATTAGTATGTTTTTTATTTGACGCAAGAATCCTTTTTTCCAAATAAACATATACTTATAAGCTCATCAGTTTTTTTTTTTCTCCTTTCAGACAAAGTTGGGGGATCAAGGTAACCTCCGTGAGCTTGTAAACCTAATCCTGACAGCAGCTGATGGGAATAGGGATGGGCACGTTTCCCTCCCTGAAGCCAAGTCGGCCTGGGCACTTCTACAGCTCAATGAGTTTTTGCTGATGGTGATCCTTCAAGATAAGGAACACACCCCTAAGCTGCTAGGGTTCTGTGGAGATCTCTATGTAACAGAGAATGTTCCATATACATCTCTCTATGGAATAAGTCTCCCCTGGATATTAGAAGTATTTCTTCCTGTAGGCCTCAGAAAACGCATGGATCAGTGGTTAACTCCATCCTGGCCAAGGAAGGCTAAGATTGTTATAGGTCTTCTGGAGTTTGTGGAAGACATTTTTCATGGACCGTATGGGAATTTTCTCATGTGTGATGTAAGTGCCAAAAACTTTGGTTACAATGATAAATATGACTTAAAAATGGTGGACATGAGAAAGATTGTACCAGAGATGGGTCTGAAGGATCTAATCAAAGATCGGCCTTGTGAGTCTGACGCGGACTGTATTTATGGTACTGACTGCAGCACAGTGTGCAACCAAAGTAAAAAGAAGTGCACAGCAGAAGTAACCCAACCAAATTTGGCTAAAGTGTGCCTATTAGTGAAGGACTATCTGCTCCGAGGAGCACCTTCCGAAATCAGAGAAGAGCTGGAAAAGCAGATTTACTCATGCATCGCCCTAAAAGCTGCAGCCCGGCACATGGAAATGGAACATTCATTAATATTAAACAATCTAAAAGCTCTTTTATGGAAGAAAATATCACATACAAATGATTCCTAACTCCTAACAATGGACAAATAAAGACTGAGGTGAAGTTGCCATTTTTGGACAAAGGCACTTTGAGCTTTTGTTTTGTATGTGTTTTTAAATTCTATTTTCTTTTACCATTTCATAATATGAAGAAGTTCATCTTAGCGTTCCTCAAAGGCTGAAAAGTATTCTTTGTCTAAACCAACTGTGTTACTTTGTAAAGCAAACTGGCGTAAATTTGTTGTCCTTGTGTCATCTTCATGAAATGTTCCTCTAAGAAGAACATTAACGTACTGTATGCACTTCAGGAAATGTTGCCAGAACAAACTCACTGGGCCTACGGTTCCACAACATGCTGTGAAATTGCCTCCTAAACTTCGATTCATATATATCAAGGCATTTTTGCTTTGATGAACATTGGCCAAAAGACCACTCGTGACTGGGTGTTTTTGAACAGAAGCTGCTGTTTTAAATGAATTTAAAAAAAAAAAAACGTTTTCAAGATAAAGTTTACTGATATTTTTTAGCATGGAAGAATTTGCACACAATTGTTCATAATATAGAAACCGCTAATATGTGATCATTAAAACTGTAGTTTATCAACTACATGGTTGAAATGCTTTTAGATTGTGCGTCACTACACATTTTACCTCCTACTCAAATTTAATGTTTGGACGCCACTCAATATCTTGGTGACTGACGTCCCATCTTTCTAGAGATGGTTTGTTCTAAACATATGTAAAGACAGATACCCTGTTGTTCTTAGGTGTACTTAGAATTCAGCCATTTTCTTCTAGTTGTGATTGCTATAGTTTTGGGACCTGTATGGAACAGTCCATTTAATATATTTTTTTAAATAATTATTTCTTTATTCTCCCAACCATTACCATTTGTAGATTAGCATATTGAACGCATACATACAATAACACTTGATGGTAACTTTTCTACATGAATGGATTTAAAAAAAAATATTAGGAGTTTTCAGTGGATATAAATCCTTCATAGAGGACTTGTTTGAAGGAACAATGTAATGCCATAAAAAATGCAATAAAATGAACTATTGTTTTATTGATATACTTCATTTTCAAAAAAATATATATAAGCAATATTCAATATTAAACTTGCTTTCAAAGAATAGACTATCAGACTGCTGGGATCAATCCTGTTATTGGTACTCCAGTAGCAGTTGCAGAAAGGAGCTGCTAGATGGTGATGCCAAAATGATCTCCATTTTGTAAGTGCTGCTGAGATTGTACACAATTTCCAAGCTTAAACCATTACCATAACCCTAAATCTAGTAAAATATGACTTCATCTGTATGACCTTGATGGTGAGCATGTGGTTATGGAGTCAGTGGGTAATCAAATAAATCTTGGCAGCGACATCTAGTGGATGCTCACCGCCATTGTGGCTGCATGCGCTTGAGTACTCCTAACTGGAAAGGACCGACTACTGTGAGGTTGAACTGGGGAAAAAAAAATTAAATGGACTCAAATTTGAGTCAAAATTGTTATTTATAGGCTACCTCCCAGCCAGAGCAAGTTGCCAATGGAAAGCACTTTAGCACAGCATGTCTCCAGCCTGACACATTTGCTTTTAGCCAGAACCATCTCATCTTGTTGATATTAAACTTGGTGAAGATCAGCAGCAGCCGAGTCTGATCTTTAAAAGCCAGTTTATTTCACAATATTGCTTTTAAATCCTTGAATATGAATTTTATGAGCTGTATTAATGAACAATGCCTAATGCCTGCTTCTGTTGCTATGGCATAACAATGCTCCTTTAAATTCACTTCTCAAATACCACTATTGCATTGGAAAAGGTGTCTTGTTTTCTTACAAGTGGATCAATCAGTGGCTCAACCATTTTGATTTATTTCTGACGCAGGAATATCCTGAAAATATAGGATGGCTCAAACCCCATGAGGGTCTGCTTTAGATAGACAAAACTAATCCTTATAGGATCTATCTTTTTAAATAGAAGGATATTTTAGATCAATGCAACTGAAAATACATTTATTTATGAATATTATAGTAAACACCCACATGCTTGGCATATAGTTGGGTCCATAGATGCATATATATTTGTTTCTGACCATTGTTGCATTTTTTTTCTCCTTCATCCAAGGATAATCTAGAAATATCTTGTTATACAAAGCACCCATATGGGGTATTGCTTATATGGGAAAAGTAATTTGACGCTTATTTATCCATTATATCCATATATATTTTGGTCTTACAAGCAAAACTGGCAGATATGTAGAATAAGGGAAACTGAATTATTTCGTAATTAAACTACTTGCAAAATCTTGATAATTTACTTTGCCATTTTCTTACAATGTCAGTGTACCCCTGCTTTCTCCTCCCCGTAACATGATTATTTTTTTTAGCCAATCAACGGTGAGATGCTTTGTTCTGAAAGTAATTGGAATCAAGGGAAACCACATCCAGGGGTGTTTTTTGTGATTGGCGAACCAGGTGTAGGGATAAAAATATGAAATAAATATTGGGTAAAGACAAATTAGACAACTGATGACACAAAGTAAAAGAAGTTTGTCTGCTTTTAAGCAAAAATGTTTCTATTTTTAAACATTATCTTTAGATGACAAAAAAAAAAAGTATTTTCACTGTCCCTTTAAGAGATGTGTGATGCTTAATTTGGAAATAAATTCTGCATCCCCACCTCCACTGATTCCCAATTAGCAGATTGGTGAGTGAGATCACATAAAGAACAGATAATGTATGATCAGGCAATTCTGGATTATGGACAGTTCAGTTTGTGATTAATTAGGTAACTTAATTGGCCATTAAGACATTGAAATATAGTATCACGTGGTCAGGTGTTCAACTAGATTAAACATACATTTACATGATTTTTGCACAAGATTAAACTTTCATAATATGCTTTTATTCCAAGTTAACCTTTTTTCTAGTTCATAAGACTCAGCCTTGTAAAACAGTGGTTCTCAAATTTCCAAAGACCACTTTTAGTTCAAACCATTAACAGATCAGTTCTTCAATAATCTCTATATACTACCGTCAGTAACCTATTTAAGGGGTCAATACATTCTAACTATCACTCTTTCACATCTCATCTATGCCTTTTCTTCAACCCAATACTCGTTTTTCTTTCTCTCTGAGGAGCAACGGAAATGGTCCAAAGGTCTGACTATTGAAATACACTGCTGTAATAGGGTAAGACGTGTCTCTTTAAGCCAATAATACAATATTTTTTTGGGTACGAAATGGTACCTTGAGACTGTTACTTCTAAACATACATTCTACAAAGTGCTATTAGTGCTGATTTGTTTAATGGTACCCTATTTACTTTGAAGTGTCCTTCTTGGAAGCATGTAGCCTTATTAAATTCCCTGAACGTGTAAACTGTAGCCTGCAAGAGTTACAGATATTAAATTGGCCATGTAAAGCAACCCGCCAACGATTTGCGGATTAAGCTAGAAAAAAAACCTACGGGACGTGGAAAAATGAACTCCACGGCCACAAGTCTGTTGTTCGATCAAGCCCGTAACTGTTACCTTCCAATTGCAACAAATTTCCACAGATGCCCTGGTGTTCAAGTCTGTGACCCGCGAATGGCTCAAATCATTGCAACCTCCAAATAGGACCGCAAAGGGTTTACAGACAATTTCTCAACACTGTAAAAGGCAATATAAACACACCAGTGGACTTTAAAATATAGGGAAAATATAGAAAGACATTACAAATACTTGCACAATAATCCACTAATACAAAATAGGGATTAAAAAAATATTTGATTTTATCATATGTTGGAATGGTCATGCATATGCCAATATGAAAAGCCATGCTGCAACATGAATAAAGCAATTAAAGACACACTACCTGATTATATTGCAACACAAAAACATGAAACTGATGCCATATTAACCCTTTCGTACTCGCAGAGGCTCTAATGTGTACCCTGGAATATATCTATGATTGCATATACATCTCGCTCATCACATCATTGGGAAAACAAATATTCTCCAAATTACACAGCCACATCACATAGATCAAGAACCAGGGGAACATTTTACTATTTGTTGTTCAGTCCTTCAGTCAAGTCCGACTCTCTGTGACCCTATGGACTGCAGCACATTTAGCTAGGTCACTGCCTGTCCTGTTCCACAAAGTTTGTATGCCAAAGATACTGAAGTGGGTTGCCAGTTCCTTCTCTAGTGGATTGGAATTGGTCTGACCTCTGTGCTATCACCTGCCCACCTACAGAGGCCCTACATGGTATAACTCACAGCTTCATTCAGGTACACAAGGCAGCAATTCACAAGGGGGCCAGGGGCACATACACCACACTAATCTACTCTAACCCATCAAGAAAGGCCGCAAAAACCCATGGAGGCTGTGCAGAGGCACATGGAGCAACAGCCAACTCACCGGCATCAGGGGTAATCTCCGCTATGAACATCTTGGAAAGTCCCACGCCATTGCTGGTGGCCATGTGCCATGACGTATACCCATTCCGATTTGGTGACCTCCCATTATGTTTTGCTAATCATCAATTTACATTAGTGTGGTATATGTTCCCCTGGTCCCCTTCTGGATTGCTAAGTGGTGGTGGTGGTGGTGGTGAACTGGCTTGTGTACGTGAATGAAGCTGTGAGCTATACCATGTAGGGCCACTGTAGGTAGGCACATCATAGCAGAAAGGTCAGACAAATCACAGTCCACTAGAGAAGGAACTGGCAACCCACTCCAGTATCACCTGTCATATTCCTTTCAGGCCCTCAGGGGAATGTTAATACTCCACAATATCACTAATTGGGCATTTGCATTTGTATTAACCCTTTATGTTGATTATATATGATATATATTATATGATATCTAATGCTATTATGACTATTATTACTGTTATATGTAGTGATCTATTGCATAGTAACTAGGGCTCATTAGTTTACAGATATAGGAATGTGACACATATGTGATGTACGTGGATGTCCCATAACCCCAATCATTGAAAACACACTGACACGGTTACAACAGTATAACTAAGCTTTATTTTATACACAGTGCACTGTGCGTTAATATCATGGGTGTGGTGTGGGCAGATCCCGTGAGGGCAACAGGCTATTATTGGGAAAAAGGGGATACCTACAGGGGGTAATGTCATAGTCTAGAATAAGCATGATGTACCTACCAGGGTCACATGTGGTCACTACACCACTGCAACCAGAATCTGATGGGAACCCCCCAGGAGGCAGCAGCACCTGTACTGGCGTTGGATGGAGGCATGGGGGGAGGAGAAGAGGGGCCGGGCTGGGGGTTGCCTCCGGGGTGGAGGAGGCGGGGCTGGGGACCAGAGCGCGTCACATTTCTTCAGCTGTTACTCCCTGGAATGTGCTTAAATCCACCCCAATCCTGAGCAGCCCAGCCAGGTACAATTCAGTAATCAGATGGTGACTCCTCTCCTCTCATGACATTGGCATGATTGGCGGAGATGCTGGCCTAGATCCCCCGGAGCAACTCCACCTGCTGACGCATGAGAGCCAGCATCTCTGGCTGCGCAGCCTGGCCTGATGAGTGTGATGGAGGCCTGTAGCGTGTGGCCAGGTGAGAAGGTGGCAGAGTGGGGGAAGGCCTGGGGCAAAACAGCTGGTGGTGGCCAGTCCAGCGCACTGCTGTGGGGAGGGGGGAGGTGTTTGCTTGCTGCTCTGGTCACGCCAGTTGGAGGGCCCAGGCGACAGCCTCAGTCTTTGGAGGAAGCGGATAATGGGGTAAAATCAAGGGCCGGATGGTGACCCCACCACCCAAATTATATCCTCTTCCTCTGAGCCGGGGCCCTCGAGTCCTCTTCCTTCCTCCTCCCCCTGTGCCGATTCCTGCTGTGCGGGGGCTTGCTCCTCCACTTCCTGCTCCAATGGAGCAGACGCCCCCGTCTCTGGCTTGCCACTGGAGCCAGACCTCCTTGATGCTGAATGAGATAAAAGAGAGGTACACATTATTAGTATGATGAATAATACATTGTTTTGTGTGCATTCCTATCTATCTGACATCTAGGCTTGAACCTGCGTGATTCTCCTAATTGCAACTCAGATTAGCTATCATTTGCTAGATAAAATCTATTCTTTGTTTCATGGTCTTGATCGTTCTTGGCTCCTAATGCTATCTTGATCCCGGCTGCGTTCTTTAACTGTATAGGCTGCAGTGGGCACACCAATAAATGGACTCTATTGCTTGATTACTGTTGTTGTGCCCAGGAATGACAGTGATTTGTCAGCTTCATTGATTTAATGATGCATCCATCTATCCTTTGTTAGTTCCATGGAGCTGACATGTCAGTGTCCTTGTTGGTCATCATGTACATGTGTAGTGTGTGTGATGCACATGTGGTGGCACGTTGGTGTATGTGATATTCACCTGACATGGAGGCTGGGTCCTGTTGTGCCACCAGACCTGAAACTCCAGAGGCGGGCACCTGTCTCAAAAGGTCCCTGGCGACCCTCTCCCACTCAGTCACGTTCCTGTCCTCCTTGGCCATCATCCTCCTCACCTTGGCCATGATGTCATCAAACCAGTGCTTGATGGACATGCTTGTGACGTCATGTCATTAGCATATGCCGGTCACTTCACTTTAAAAAGAACTTCATAAAGATGGAAAAGGATATAAAGATGAATGCAGCATGTTATAAAAAAAATACTGGCAGACAATTTGCATTCTTCTGCATGTAGGCTGCGCATGGGACGCTCTTGGACTTTCCAGCATGATGATGACCCTAAGCACAAGGCCAAGTTGACCCTCCAGTGGTTACAGTAGAAAAAGGTGAAGGTTGTGGAGTGGCCATTACAGTCTCCTAACCTTAATATCATCAAGCCACTCTGGGGAGATCTCAAACATGCGGTTCATGCAAGATGACACAAAAACTTTGCATGACCTGGAGGCATTTTACCAAGATGAATGGGCAGCTATACCACCTGCAAGAATTAGGGACCTCATAGACAACTATTACAAAAGACTGCACGCTGTCATTGATGCTAAAGGGGACAATACACAGTATTAAGAAATAAGGGTATGCAAACATTTGAACATGGTCATTTGTATTTGTTTTCTTTGCTGCCATGTTTTGTTTTATGATTGTGCCATTCTGTTATAACCTACAGTTGAATATGAATCCCATAGGCAATAAAAGAAATGTGTTTTGCCTGCTCGCGCATATTTTCTTTAAAAATGGTACATATATTACCAATTCGCCAACGGTTTGCAAACTTTTGAGCACAACTATATACATACATAATTTCCTGGCTTCTAAAAAAGTTTATCTGGCACCTCTGTATTGTGGCTGGCTCCTAAATTTGACAGACTCTGCTTAAAGGGCATACTATGTTAAACGGGTAAATGACATTCTCGTAGTATAGTGGAATCCCCTTGATTTCAATGAGCCGGCTGATAAATTTGTCTACCCCATATTCACTAGTATAAACAGTTAGTGGAATACAATTTTCCAAAAGCCTTATTTCAAGGTTGCCTTACATATTCCCTCTTTGTGAGGGTGGGTATTATTTATCTTTATGAAATGCTTTTTTGAAGACCTTCATTAATAAAGTGCAGATATGTATTTAATTGATAATTTGTGACTTTCAATCATCATTGTCTCAAAAGAGTAGACTCAAAATAAAAGCAAAAAGGATACATTTAGGTAAACTACAGCTTTGTACAATGGATAGTACAACGTATAACCATGTTTTAAATACTCTTTAAGGATAACCTAAAAAAAAACAACCTTAAATTGGGGTAAACAAGTAAATTTAACTTTTATAGATTAAAATATGTAAAAGAGATGAGGTTATCAATATCGATGTTTTATCACTAGTGACTGCACCCTCGTCTATGCACAGGCCAGGATGATGAGCTTGGAAGAAGTCTCTCTTACCACCAACTGCATTTTATATAAACTTTGCATTCACATTTCTGTGTTACTTCTACATTATTTTCCAACTAAACAATAAATGAGAAAATACATTTGAACTATTGCTTTATACAGATCTGCACTTTCCAAAGCTATCATTGTGTTGATGAAGTAATCTGAATTTAGTTGAAGAATATATTTTGGTTTTGCCATGAACTAAGCAAGTGACTGATGTAAAAAATGGATAAATTAATATTTTTGAAAACTGTAGGTCAAACAACAAAAAAAAAATGTTTAAGAGATTGTATTGTATCCTGCTTGTTCTTCCCCTCCTTGTTGCTAATTCAGTGTCATCCCATTGGTTGTGAAATCTCCGACCTTGGACATCCTAACGCTGAATTGAAGAGCTTCTATGAAAGTTAATGTACATGTAATATACTATATGTATCATTTTGGTGAGAGCACATCATTTTATTTACACTATGTACAGATGTGTAATTAAAATATTTAATAGTTTTCTTGGAATCTAAATACTGACCCTCCTAGAGTAAATTGCATGTTGAGTGCAAACCTTAATAATTAATAAGCAGGTCTTAATAGATTAAATAGGCTTTAAAACCTCAAAGGCCTCCTTTTCATGTAATTAAAGATCGGAACATGAAACTTATGGTGTTCAAGAATTCTGTACTTCATCAGTGAAGAATTACCACGACAGTCTAGAAATATACAGAATTTCAGTTTTAAAACGATTATTCCAGATAAGTCTTTGTGGCATTACAGTAGATATTTGAGAAGAGTACAATATTCTAGTCAATCTTTTCCCATTTATACCTTCTATCGCTCTTTTGCCCACCATAAATGAAATGATTGTTGTGGTAAACTACCTCCTCACAAAATCTACACTAGCTAGGAACCAGCCCCATGCTGATGAGAAGCAGTAACTTTGAAACAGCTGTTCGTGGGTAGGATTCCTAGTTTGTGTATAATCCATCCTGGGCTTTGCTGAAAGCTGTGTAATACAGCAAGCATATGCCTAAAAGGAGCCATGTTTAAAATGGTATTGGATTGAAAAACAAAGTCTTTATGGTCACATTTGCACGGTCCTGCCCAGGTTCCCAGAATACAGTGCAATAACTGTGTTTGTTGGAATTTTGAGCAGGACATAAGTCTTTTAACTTATTTTAGACATTCAAATGTGAACACTATATTTAATCAACAAATATTTTTTTATTTTATTTACTGCATTATTGAATACAATTTTATATGTATTGTGCATATTTTGTCTCTGTTACCAGAATGAGAGTTACTACATTTAATAGATTTTTTTTGTTAGATTTTTTTAGGGGGTTATAAATGTAGGCACTTGTTTTTTTTAAGCCTAACTTGATTGGGACTTAAACCTAGACCCCCCTCCCCCTTTTTTGAATATGTGGATTAATCAGAATGAGTGTAACTGAGTAACACGGAGAGAAGAGAAAACCTGAATTCATAAACGGATAAAAAAATAATAATAATAATTCTGGAGTGTTGGTGGCCCTCATAGGACTGAGTTGTCCACCACTGATAAATTTCAATTCTGGTGGTCCATACAAACAAGAAGTATGTTGGGCCAGTTGAAAGTCGTTTTATCCTTAGCATTTCTTAAATTTTAAGTTTATTAGGCTTTCTTCAGCATGCACTGCAATAGAAGCCCTTTTTAGTCTAAATGTAAATTCAGTTAATGATAGAAAAATAATTTAAACCATATTTCTGCCAAATAAAAAAGTATTCAATATTTTTACACATTTTGTTATGAATGAAACCGAGAAGCAGAGACACAAAAAATGCATTAACTCAGAGACAAGCAAATTGACTGTTCAAAATCAATATATTTAAAACATTTTTGAGAGGGGCAAATGTGGCTATAATTTTTTTACTGTCATTATACTTCTATACTTTATCTACTAAAATAGGGTCTGCTACATGCCCCATTTCTTAAACCAATGGAGAAATCACGGAGAGAAGAGTAATGATTTGTAGATACCTACATTACTGAGGAATCTACTAATCTGATCTTTATAAGGGGGGGTCTGAACATAATTTGAATAAACCTCTTAACTATAAGTAGGTTCATTATAAGTCTTAGTAATTTATTCACTCATGCTTTAATCTGTATATACCTTTTAATATATTAAATATTGTTTTCATATTTTTCAATCAAACCTTTATTTCGGTTTCATTTTTGATAAATTCAGAGTATACTATATACTATAACTTGAAACTTGGTTTTAGCCAGTGTGGCTTGGTTACTTGTGCACTCCATACAATACACACAGTTTTCTATATTTAGCAGACAGTTAGCCTTTCTGAACCAACCACAAGACGTTAACATTTTGTTAATAAGAGCTTATTCTGTCATTAATAAATTAACCCCTGAGTCATGGACCAATGTTGTCTTGGGTGCAGTTGGCTGACTAGGCATGCTCAGACCCAGGTGACTTTACTCAAGACAACGGACTCAATATTACACATTTACTGTAGGAAAAATGCATTTTAGAATAACCCTCAACTGCTAAAGTACTTATTTCCAATATTTTAAATAATACCATATTTGGAACCTCCATTGTGTCACTTTAATAATACCTGCTTCTTTAATTTACTTTTCAAGTCCTTGCTCTGTTCAGTAGTCAGAAGGACAGCTATGTACTTTCAAATTCTTGGTTTTAATTATAAGCCTGGACTTGCCATTTCATTGTGATAGAGGGTGTCATGTTCAGGCCCACTGGACTTTTGGGTACTATTGTGGTGGTGGTGGTGGTGGGGGGGGGGGGGGGGGGGTCTGGATTAACATGGACTGGATTTGCCTTGTTCGCATGGGGTTGGTAATGTTGCCGGTGTTATGATTAGGGCATATATATGACTTATGGTTGTAATGTTAAGTATGAGAATCCCCATAGCATCTTTAGTATATAAATGCCCCATTTTCCCCACAAAGTTTAGTAAAGTGTATTGCCAGATCTCTGGGGAAAGCGGGGTAACCTGGTTGTGAGGTAGAAAGTCTTCTGTGGATTAGGGGTTGGCCCTATACAGAAAAATAGACACTGTGGCCCTCATTCTATTATCGGCCGTAGGAGATGCGGGGCCCCAAGGACCGGCCGCAAGCTATTTGCCTATTCTATTCCCTTCCGGCCGGGTATTCCGGCAGGCTTGCGGCCGGCTCCTTGCTATCCCTTGCGGCCGCACGCGCCGGAGGAAAGCCTTTGATCTTAAACGGCCGCAAGAGATTCGGCTGCAAGAAAATCCTGGTTGCTATTCAATTGCTCCGGGAACCCTCTCTGCAAGGCTAAAACCGAGCCGCAGCTTACTTGCAACAAAAAGGTCCCGCAAGCACACAATTAAGCACATTTTAAAGCCATAATAAAGCCATCCTGCACTCTGAGGAGACTATAAAGTGATTGTAGGTGTTAGCATTAATAGCACAACATTCCCCTACACTCAAATCCGTAAATAAAATTATTTTTGAATTTATGTCACATATCCATGTAAAAAGTCCAGAGGGCTTGGAGCACCTCAGACCCGCCCACGCTGCGGCCGGAAAATAAACAGTTAATGTAATCTCGGATTTGGGCTGATGTGCAAGCTTGAGAGGGGGTTGCTATTAATCCTCATGTCCCCCATTATGATCCCTAGCATTTACAGAGCTTTACAGTGCTGTCTTGAATTTATTTTTGCATTTAAAGATTTCTGAGCTTACGGCCGGTTGCAAGATATACGGCCGGCCGTAAGGGGATATCCTTGCGGCGCCGTATAATTGAATTGCAAGGTAACGGAACCCCCGCAAGGGGGGGGGGGGGGGGGTATATGCACAATATCACCACCGGCTATTTGCTTTCTGTGTTGCTGGCATCCTGAGACACAATCTTGATACTTGGGAAAGGCAGCTAGGCACTGAGATGATAAAACCCTGATAATCTAGGGGGTTCTTGTAAGCCGTAGACAGATTTTGGGTGCAACTGGCCCCTGGGTCGTCAGAGGGTGTCTGAACCTCCACAACCATCACCACAATCGTTTGGGAGAGTCAAATTTATATGAAACAATAGAGTTGGACCAGGAGCTCAAGCCCAGATTTTTTGGAACCTAGCAATGGCCATCATATTAATATGTGTGTGTCATTTGATGCTTATACCAGTCTACTGGAATGGTCCACTGGAATAAAGTCTGCAAACTAATCCTGATATTTTTCAGGTATCAAAGCACTACTGTTGTTCCATTTTTTCTACATTTAAACTTGTAAATAAGGAAAACATTTTTTAGAAAGCAAAAAAATATTTAACTCTACACGTAAATATTTTAATGTTATATACAACTAATCTTTACTATGCGAACCTCAGCAATCATCATACACACTATTTGTTAAGAATTAAATTAATATGATTGTGAGTTTGACCAGGAGTTCCATAATCATTGGAATTTAGCAATGCCCTGATAATAATGTCTGTCTTTGTCATTTGATGCTTGAACCATTCTACTGAAAGTATTCCTTATGGACTCATTTGCATGTCCCTGCC
Source organism: Discoglossus pictus (assembly GCA_027410445.1). Taxonomy (NCBI): domain Eukaryota; kingdom Metazoa; phylum Chordata; class Amphibia; order Anura; family Alytidae; genus Discoglossus; species Discoglossus pictus. Next base: position 174,290,653 of record CM050170.1, on the reverse strand, counting down.
CAGTTTCACAGAGTGCAGTGCATAAAACTGTATTTCTTGTACCTCTGAGCTTATTTATAGACATTCAAATGTGAACACAAATGAACTACTTTTTGAACTCTTTTGACTTCCCACAAAATCAAACACACTTTGATGGAAACAGCTGTCTGTGGGTAAGTCTCCTGGCATGTGTAAAACCCATCCTACGCTATAATTTAAAGCTGTGTAATACAGCGAGCCTATGGCTTAATTAAAAAAAAACTTTATACATGGCTCCTTTGAGTGAAAATACCATCTGGGCTCATGTGCATATTCCCACCCAGTTTACCAGAGTTCCAATAACTGTATTTCTTTGACTTCTGAGCAGGAAATACATTTTTAAACTCATATTTAGACATTTAAATGTGAACACAAATGTACTATCACATATATAGTTGTGAGCGTACAAGTTGTTGATAAAGCTTGCGGGCTCGCATAGCGAGCCCGTGGCCCTCGCGCAGCACCGTAGGCGCTCCATGGCAGCAACTGAGGCCCACGCGAAGCGCCGGCCTCAGTTGCTGGCATGGAGCGCCGAAGGAGATCCTTGCCAGCAACTGCGACCCTTGCAAAATTTACGTTACAACGCAAACAACACGACCCAACAACCGCGACCCTCGCAAACTTTACCTCGCCACACAAACAACACGACACACCAACTACGACCCTCGCAAACTTTACCTCGCAACGCAAACATACGAGACATGTTACCACACATTACGACCTCACAACAATCGGACGCAACTCGCGAACATTACAAAATTACAATTACAATAAATACACACACCACATACATAAAAAGCTTACCTACAGCAAGAGGAAGCATCCAGGACCTCAAAAAAACAACTTACAGCTTGATTTAACTAAAAATAAAAGAGTTTGAACACTAAAAAATTCGCTAAGCAAGAGAAAAAATGGCCACCGAACAAAACGAAACGAGGCTACAGCACTCTAAACACGCGAAACACCACAAGAAACTCGCAAAACACCACAAACGACCTACGGATATTCCGCTAAGACGCATACCACACATTACCCGCCATTTTACGCCAATGCGGAAGTACACAACTACGCTAGCGGTTTGGTCTCGCGCACGCACACTATTACACTGCACACATTCAGCACGCTTACACAGCAGCTCAACACCACTAATGCTGCAGCAACATCAAAACAGATTGCAGCTCTTCAACACAATGCTTCACAATAGGTAAAGTATATTCATTTATTAATTGTATTATATATTTCAGTAGTACACACCAAACAGCATTAGATACCTTACAATTTCATTGCCGTAATTTTTTGACGGGCAATTCGCTAGTCACATATATAATTGTGAGCATGCGGGCTGTTGCTAACATTGTGGGCTCACTCAGCGAGCCTGGGCCGCAGTTGCTGGCAAAGAGCGGCGAAGGCTGAAGGCGCTCCTTGTCAGCAAATGCGGACCTCGCAAAATTTACGGAGTTACAAATCCAAAGACACGTTCCGACCCATTACGACCCGTTACACCTCAATTTAACTCCAAATAAAAGAGTTTAGACACCCAAAAATCCCCTAAGCAAGAGAAAAAATGGCTGCCAAAAAAACAAAAACGAGGCTACAGCACTCTAAAGACACCAACAAACACCTACGGGTTTTTCGAAAAAAGATGTACGAGATCCGAAAACAAGTACTCAACCCGCGCAACCCCAAAAACATTAGAAACACAATAAATACACACAACAAACACATAAAAAGCTTACCCACAGCAAGGGGGGGCACCCAGGACCTCTGCAAATGAAGTTACACCTTGATTTAAGTCCAAATTTCAGAGTTTAGACACCCGAAAATCACCTAAGTCAGAGGAAAAAAAGGCCGCCGAACAAAACGAAAATGAGGCTAGAGGACCCTAAACACCCAAAACACCTCCAAACACCTACGGATTTTCCAAAAAAGTTGGACGACATTCGAAAACAAGGACGCTAAATCAGCCACAGCCGCATACCACACATTAGGCGCCGTTTTACAACACTAACTTATACAATCCGAAAGTACACAGCTACCCTAACGGATTTGCCTAGCGCACTCACACTATTACACTGCACACATTCATGATGCTTACACAGCAGCTCCACAGCACTGATGATGCAACATGAAAACAGATTGCCAGCTCTTCAACACAATGCTTCCTGCATATATTACTTCACAATAGGTAAAGTATATTAATTTCTTATTTTATTAATTATTCATTACCATACCAAAAAAAACACCAACGCTGCTCATAGCACGCAAACAACCAAGAGCCCCGCAATGAGCGCCAAAGTCGGCACCCGGTATATGCTAATAACGTGGCGTGCTGGCGCGCATGTGACGTCACCGGGTCAAGGAGCAGAGCGGAGGCTGGAGCAGAAGCAGGTAAGTGAGGGGGGTGTATTTAGGGGGGTTTAGGTTGAGGAGGGGGGTTTAGGTGGAGGAGGAGGGGGGTTTAGGTTGAGGAGGGGGGGTTAGAATGCGGAGGGGGTTTAGAGTGAGCAGGGAGGTTGAGGATGAGGAGGGGGGAGGGAATATCGGCGTATAACACACACCTATGATTTGCCCCCTATTTTCAGGGAGAAAAAGTGTGTGTTAAACGCCGATAAATACAGTATATATATACAGGGAGTGCAGAATTATTAGGCAAATGAGTATTTTGACCACATCATCCTCTTTATGCATGTTGTCTTACTCCAATCTGTATAGGCTCGAAAGCCTAATTCCAATTAAGCATATTAGGTGATGTGCATCTCTGTAATGAGAAGGGGTGTGGTCTAATGACATCAACACCCCATATCAGGTGTGCATAATTATTAGGCAACTTCTTTTCCTTTGGCAAAATGGGTCAAAAGAAGGACTTGACAGGCTCAGAAAAGTCAAAAATAGCACTCTTAAAATTGCAAAGCTTCTGAAGCGTGATCATCGAACAATCAAGCGTTTCATTCAAAATAGTCAACATGGTCGCAAGAAGCGTGTGGAAAAACCAAGGCGCAAAATAACTGCCCATGAACTGAGAAAAGTCAAGCGTGCAGCTGCCACGATGCCACTTGCCACCAGTTTGGCCATATTTCAGAGCTGCAACATCACTGGAGTGCCCAAAAGCACAAGGTGTGCAATACTCAGAGACATGGCCAAGGTAAGAAAGGCTGAAAGACGACCACCACTGAACAAGACACACAAGCTGAAACGTCAAGACTGGGCCAAGAAATATCTCAAGACTGATTTTTCTAAGGTTTTATGGACTGATGAAATGAGAGTGAGTCTTAATGGGCCAGATGGATGGGCCCGTGGCTGGATTGGTAAAGGGCAGAGAGCTCCAGTCCGACTCAGATGCCAGCAAGGTGGAGGTGGAGTACTGGTTTGGGCTGGTATCATCAAAGATGAGCTTGTGGGGCCTTTTCGGGTTGAGGATGGAGTCAACCTCAACTCCTAGTCCTACTGCCAGTTCCTGGAAGACACCTTCTTCAAGCAGTGGTACAGGAAGAAGTCTGCATCCTTGAAGAAAAACATGATTTTCATGCAGGACAATACTCCATCACACGTGTCCAAGTACTCCACAGCGTGGCTGGCAAGAAAGGGTATAAAAGAAGAAAATCTAATGACATGGCCTCCTTGTTCACCTGATTTGAACCCCATTGAGAACCTGTGGTCCATCATCAAATGTGAGATTTACAAGGAGGGAAAACAGTACACCTCTCTGAACAGTGTCTGGGAGGCTGTGGTTGCTGCTGCACGCAATGTTGATGGTGAACAGATCAAAACACTGACAGAATCCATGGATGGCAGGCTTTTGAGTGTCCTTGCAAAGAAAGGTGGCTATATTGGTCACTGATTTGTTTTTGTTTTGTTTTTGAATGTCAGAAATGTATATTTGTGAATGTTGAGATGTTATATTGGTTTCACTGGTAAAAATAAATAATTGAAATGGGTATATATTTGTTTTTTGTTAAGTTGCCTAATAATTATGCACAGTAATAGTCACCTGCACACACAGATATCCCCCTAAAATAGCTAAAACTAAAAGCAAACTAAAAACTACTTCCAAAAATATTCAGCTTTGATATTAATGAGTTTTTTGGGTTCATTGAGAACATGGTTGTTGTTCAATAAAAAAAATTAATCCTCAAAAATACAACTTTCCTAATAATTCTGCACTCCCTGTATATATATATATATATATATATATGTACAGTATATATATATATATATATATATATATATATATATATATATATATATTTATTTATTTATGTATTTTTTACTTAAATCAAAGAAATAAAACAATGATAGAGGTGGAATTACTGCAGATGTGTTAATCCTATATTATCTGGAGATAAAAACAGAATGTAAAATTCAAACTCAAATATTGATTGTAGCTAAAATTCGTCTGTATCAATTTGCAAATTCCCCTGCATTTTCAGCTGCTGAAGGTAGCTACAGTAAAACATTTTCTTCTGTTTTGAAAGCCTCTACACCTACCAGCAAATAAACAAAAATTAAAAGGGTGACAAATGGTTTAATGGATTAAAGGTATATGGAAGTTTCCCTGTTATTATTTATTTCAAATTTAATGCATGCTGCTTATTTCAGAAACACATATTGTATTAAGTCATTCTATACACATACATATTTTTTTTTTAATTGGTTTCCACACGCCGTGGACATTCTCGTTGATACCTTACTCGCGACAAGGAGAGATGCATCTCGCAGGGATGGGGGACGACAGGAGGCGGGAGTAGCGGCGGATTCTTCGGTATTTCGATAATTGGCTACAGGCCTAGTCCATCCTTCCCTGCATAATAGGCGGGAAGTTTCCCGGGCAATGTTCTGCGCTTTTCATCTACCTCAAGGAGATTCGGTGCGCATATTGGAAGTATAGCGGTACGGCGTGGCTCCGGTATTATGAGAGTTTCCGGCAGTGCCTAGCTTCACAGCCGGAGATGCCTTGGAACGAAAAAGCCGTAGCACATTGGCTTAATGAGATGATCCCAATGACAGGGGGTGGCGGGCCCAGATCTCTCGCCAATGTGGCTAGTGGAGCGCAGAGAGTGTGCTTCTCCTTCAACAAGGGAGTCGGTAAATGTGCCCCTAACTGTCGGTTTAGGCATGTCTGCTCGAGCTGCAGGGGTGAACACTCGGCGCTCAGGTGTGCCAAGCCCAAGGAAGGGGGTTTGCGAAAGGGCCAGACGCAGGTAGTCATGGATGCAATGCTACTGTGGCTAGAACGCTACGGTAGGCTGCGAGGGAAGGTGGGAGCGGCCCGGCTATTGAGGAACGGATTTTGCAAAGGGTTTCATTAATCCATCGGAAATTGATGAGGACTGTGAAGTGCAGCCTGCGAATCTGAAGTTGGTAGTGGAATACCCTGGGGTTTCAGAAGAGAAGATAGAGAAGGAAGTTCGGCTGGGCAGGATGGTGGGCCACTTCTGCGAGCCTCCCATCACTCATCTGCAGATTCCCCCCCCCCCCCCCATTTGGGGTGTTTCCAAATAAGGGGGGGTAAGTTCAGGCTCATCCATCACCTTCCCTCTCTGAAGGGCAGTTCGATACATGCCATTAATAACATCACGTCTTCGTCCATGCCAGTCACCAGGTTTCTTGGGCATTTAGTATTAAGCTGTCTGCAGTTGAATGTATGGTTCCGGGTGCAGCACGTTCCCGGTTTACAGAATGGCATCGCTGATCCTCTGCCGATTCAGACAGCTGGCCTCAGGGGCGAATGTGGAAGGGGAGCAGTTCTCGCGGGAGCTTTGGGAGCTCAGAGCAGAGAGGTAGTGGCCCTGAAACAGAGGTTGTTAGCCCCAGCTATTTGGACAGCCTACAAAAGAGTGTGGTACAAGTGGTTGGATATGGTGGCTATGGCTGGGGGTGAAGATTTGGAGGAGCAGAGGCTAGGAATACTGCTATGGTTCATCGTGAGGTCTATGGATGACGGTATGTCGACCATGTCGTTGGGCACGCAGGTTATCGCCCTAGCTTTTATGTTTAAGTTAGCTGGGCAAAAGGGACCTGTCCAAGGAATTTCTGGTATGACGGTGCTATGTGGGTTAGCAAGGGACCGTGGTGTGAAGGATGGGAGGCGTCCTATCACGTTTTTGCTGTTGCTATGGTTGGTGTTGGCAGTGAAAGAAGTTGGTTGCAAGGGATACAAGGTCTTGTGATTCTGTACAGCTTTTTCCCTAGCCTCCTTCTGTGCCTTTAGGATTGGCGAGCTGATAGTTGCTAATAGGCAAGGGAATGGTGGTATGCAGGTGTAGGATGTACACCTGCAGACCGAAGGAATGGTGATCAGGTTAAGGAAATTTAAGTCCGATCAAGCTGGAAAAGGAAAGGAGATTAGGTTGTACAAAGTGGGACAGATTGCTTGTGCCAAACTGTTGCTTGGACAGTGGCCAGGGGTTCCTGGGCCGTTTCTTATGCATGAGGATGGAAGGGCTTTGTCTCGCTTTCAATTCTCCAGTGTTGAGTGTGCATGAGGATGAAAGGGCTTTGTCTCGCTTTCAATTCTCCTGAGTGTTGAAGATATATTTGGAACAGTTAGGCCTGAAACAGGTGGAGTTTGTGGCGCACTCCTTACGGATAGGAGCTGCTACGGAGGCAGCTGGTCTGGGCATCCCAGCTGAGATGGTTAAGAGAATTGGTAGATAGGATTTGAAACAAGACAATTCCCATGTGAGGTCATCTGCGGTTGCGTACTAACAGTACCATGCTTTTGCAGACCACCGGAAGCAGCTGTGAGTGATCGGCCACTCGTATATCTACTGGGTGGAGCAATTTGCTGCAGTGTCCAGAGGTGGTTTGCAATTGAGCATGTCCACGGAGGAGTGGAGCCTATGCTGGTGTGGTATCCGGGTTATGAAGTGAAGGCAGGCGACTGGGTCTGTTTCATTGATCGGCCATCGCTGGGAGGACCAGATATGTTGTCGATTCATGCTGGTCGCATGGTGTGGTCCGAGATGGTGAAGAGGAGGTTGTGGTGGTATGCCAGGGATCCCGTGAGCAGAGAGAAGGCTAGACAAAAAAGTAAATAAGTTAATGTCCAGCTATGTTAGGAATTTGGGATGGGTAGCACTTATGCATAGGGACCTGGAGGTTAAGGATGCAGCTGACCTATTTATGTCAGATGGGGTTCACCTCCATGGAGATAGGGGTAAAATTGGTAATATTTCAATTTAACCTGTGGGTATAATGGGTTCTAGCCTCGGATGGGGGGTGCGTCTCCTGAGAGCAGTCGTCTGGTGACGTTGTGGAGGGTGGGGAGGCGTTGCGCGGCCCAGTGGTGGAAAAGGGGGCGTCCCTACCGTAGGAGGGTGTGCCGATTGAGGAGTTGTGCCCCTAAGCGTGTTCTTAGGGTAGCTAGGTTTTTCCCGCCATGGACCGGGCTCCTCCTCCTTCCCAGGTATTTACGGTATTGATGTGTTTATCAATAAAGGGGCTGTGGCAAGTTGTACCTCCACACAGGTGTCGCGTGTGTGTTTCATGATAGATGGGTCTTTATAGACCGTGCTGGGTCACCAGTTACCACTTCTCACTCCCCCTTGCCAATCTCCATCCAAAGATTACCACACACAGATCTAAAAGCTTAAGATGATGTATGTTTATAAATACAATTTGTCAGAAAGTACTGAAGATACAGTACAACACTCAATATACATTAAACACATTTATATTGATTACACTCACTGCACAATCACAATCACAGAATGCTCACTACACTGTTACTCACTACACAGTCATAATTACTGCAGTCACAACTACACAGCAAAGTGACACTCACATAAAGTGCCACTCACTGCATTCCTGCTCACAAATTCTGCACATGGACTAACTCACTGCACACAGTTACACAAAGAACATAAGCACAGCACATTCATCTCTATACAATCACACCGCTCACTCTAGGAACACAAAACCTGCAAACTACATGCTCAACACAGTCAACTCAATCACTGTACAGGGTGACATTTACTGGACACATTCACAACATAATCATACACAGCACACATTATTATTCCATTACACAGTCATACTCCAGACATACACTTTCTGCATGCGGTGACATTCACATCACACTACACACTCACAGCCCACTCACGTGACATTATCCCCCATCTGCACACAGGGTATATTCAAAGCACAGTCACACTCACTGATCATAGTCATTCACACTTTCACAGGACAGTCACACTAAACACTTACAGTACAACAACACACAGCACATACTCTCACTGCAAATTCACACTCGCTGCACGCACTCATTCCACTGATCTGATGAGGCTCTCCCACTTTTTAGGATTTAGGGTTTGGCTGGTAGGAAGAGCAGGACTGCAAATATCAGAAAGAAAGCATTTAAAAGGCAACTTCTAACCAGGTCCTTTGGGGGACTTTTCGTATAATACTAGTGCTCTCATGAGGTTGGATTCTCATTGTTCTTGAGGGTTTTGAAAGGTTTCAGCAGTTGGGGTCCATATATAAATTGTGTGTGAGTATTGATGGGGCCATTGGGGATCCTACATTATTAATGCTGGGTCAAGCAATGTACCAGGAGGGGTAACATTTATATTTGGGTTATTTGGTATCGGATTTAGTTAATTAATTTGGGGGGCTCTATGGGAGCTGAGGAGGTATGGGGGCACATTTGTGTTAGATGTCTGAGGGAGTGGATGAATATTGGGGGCTCTCAAAATTAGTTAAGGAGCTTAGGTATGGGTAATAGATTGGAGTTCTTAATTGTAATTGAGGCTTCCGTACCTGTATATATAAATGTTTGATTCATGTTAAAATAGATATGGTGGTTTAAATAGAAAAGTACGGATCCTTCCTGTTGGGTAGCCAGCATCAGTGTCGGTAGCAACCATGTGAGGGGTCTCTAGATGGCGATGTCTACATTTTACACAATTTCTAACCTTAAACTGTTACCTAACCCTTACCCTAACACAAACCCTTACTCTAATCCATACTCTATGAAATTTAGTAAAACTAGCAATAAAATGTCAGCAACACCATCTACTGGCCTCTTGCCACCATTGCTAGCAGCCACCCAACAGGAAAGGTCCAAAAGTACTCAAATACCTACATTTAAAATGCTATAACTGTTTTTTGTTGTTCTTCAGTCATGGCTGGCTCTCCATGACCCTATGGACCACATCTTACCAGGTATACCTATTGTTCTGTCTCTGGTCATGCTTATCTATAAGGTTTTCTTAGCAAAGATACTGGAGTGGGTTGCCAGTTCATTTACCAGTGGACCATGATTTTTCTGACCTATCTGCTATGACCTGACCAACTTGGGTGATCCTACATAGTATAGCTCACCGTTTCACTGAGGTACACAAGCCCCTTTACCACAACAAGGTAGTGATCCAAAAGGGGATATCTGATTTAATATATATCAAATATTTCTATACATAATGCCTATGTAAATATAAACACTCCTATGTATTGGAGCTTCTGCTGCCATTGGTGATCAATTTGAATAAAACTGGTTGGCAACAATGAGTGTTAAGAGAACAGCTCACCATTAACTGTTTTGTTTTCACCAAAAAGATGAGCATGATTGTGTGCACCATTTTATTAGGGGAGGTGCTAGAGAAAAAGACATAGGCTACACATATGTCTGGAGTGACAACCACACCCCTCTGCCACTCTATTGGCTTGGACGGTTCCTTTCACCGCCCCCTGATTAAACTAGTAGCTGCAAACCCTCCCTTTGCATTGTGATTGGGGGATGGTACCTATTGACAGACATGTACCCCAGATAAAGCCTAGATCACATGTGCTAAGATAAGGTCAAAATCATTGTAACATTCCTTACTAGCAACTAGGCAGGAGCCATTCATTACCAGCGCAGTTGCAGCCTTTACTAATAAAAACATTAAAAAATATATATATATATATAATAATATATTTGCAGGCAAGTAAAGATTAGGGGATTGATAGCAGGTAAATGAAAGATACTAAAACTTCAACTTTCTTTACCTGTGAAGCAGCCTTTACATTGAGAGGGAGCAGCTACTCCTTCTCCCCAATGAACCAGCCATCCCTGAATACTAAAAATAAACAAACCTACACACATATTACACTTTATAAATACATTCTAAAAAAAAATAAAACCTCACTGTTATAATACAAAACCAAGAGTGGTCAATGTCTATCAAACATGCAGTAATAGTTTCCACTTCTTTCATAAACTGTATTGCATCAAATATTTATGTATCTGTCAATATGTAAACCTTGTGTTTAGTCCTCATGCTCAACAGCGAGTGGAATTTGCCAGCGCCATATTAATAAATGATAAGATTTAATCAGCAGCTCTGTATTGGAAAGTGACCTTTGTGTCACGACACAACAGAGAAACCTTCCACTCCATCAATCCCATGGTCATATTGGATGCATTTACTAAAATGCGATCAATGTTTTCCACATTTTAATCTGGACAAGTTCAGGATCTCTTTCCATAGTATACATATTTCCTTGATGTGAAATATGTCACGTTTATAATTAGGTAAAAGCTATATGTGGACGCATGTGAATATTCTAATGTGTTTAAAAAAACAAAAAAACATTTTGGATAGCTAAACCAATGGGCAACAACGATGATCAGTGCACCATGCTCAAATTTATATACTTGCCCCGTTACACTATATTCTAAATACCTTCCATTCTGAAAGTATCAATCGATGATGTCATCCTGCAACTCATTATGCAAATTTGCGGCTCAGCTCCACAGCACTTGCTCAAGTGATATGTTCTGGCTAAGGTATCGCCTTTGTCATTACATCATTGGGTGAGTAGCGCTGAAAGGGGCATTTTATGGTTGTTTTATTATAATTTTATCTTCTTTAAGCGGCCCAGGAGGAGGAGAGGACAGCTCCCATTCCAAGATGGCTAATATTGTTGAGGCATAATCTATTGGGTTCGGCATGTGTTTGACATGTTTTTTTTGTGATTGGGTCCCTTTAACTACCGAACATCTGAAAACCATCAGAATCTTACCTCTTCTTTTACCAGGCAATATTTAGGGTGGTCATAGAGATTAGGTCAGATAACTGCTGGTCTGAGTTACAAATCACTGGCAGAAACAACAAAGAATGCAAACATAGATGTCTTCCTGACTCATTTATTGAGAATGAAGTTAGAACTGATTTCAGAGACAAATTCAAGAGTTAACTTTATTAGTAAAGCTAGTGTCACGGACCCCTTTCCAGTTCCTGGATCTTAGCCCATTGAGCCACCATAAAGGACAGACTGCTTGGCTCTAGCAACTGGACTATGTGCATAAAGACGTCCATTGCATAGTAATCTGTTTTGTCCCATTGTTTGCTAGATGCGAAGGGGCCACATTTGCGGAGGGGCCGCATTTGCAGAGGTGAAGGCTCCTACGGCGCCTCACAAGCGGTACCACAGAAGCAGGACTTTGAAAAAATACATCTAACCACGCAATGACTAAATACTGACTTACACAAAAAAATATGACCCGCGGGACTTAGAAAAAAAAACACACAAAAATTACATAAAAACCTTACCCACAGCAAGAGGGGGACCCCAATTTAAGTCCAATTTACCAAGTTTAGACATACGAAAATCCGATAAGCAAGAGAAAAAATGGCCGATGAAAAAAACAAAAACAAGGCTTCACGACCCTAAAGCCGCAAAACACCACCAAGGACATAAGGCTTTTCCAAAAAGCCATACGAGGTACAGGATACACTTTTAGCAAGGACGCTAAATCATCCACACCTGCGTACCACATACACATTAGTCGCCATTTTACAACACTAACTTACAGAATGCGGAAATACACAGCTACACTAACGGCTTACCCTCGCTCACGCAGCCTATTTACACTACACACTGCACACATTGCTCCACAACAGTGCAAACCTACATTGGATGCTGCAGGAACATCAAGACAGATTGTCAGCTCTTCAGCACAATGCTTCCTGCATATATTACTTCCAAATAGGTCAAGTATATTAATTAGGATACAAAAATACATATACACATGAAAAAAATACATCTATATTGAGGAGTCTCAACCACCCTGGCATATAAATGTGTCTCCTTCTATGGTGCTATTTGAAGTGACACAGGGAGTCTCATATCTGTACTTGGAGGACTGACTCAAAAAAGCCATCAGACTAATAGTCAATATTCTTAAATATCGGTACTCCCTTGATTAAGTTACACCTCTAACCTGGGTGTCACAAATTCTTATTAATGAATTAGATTGACAGGTAGACACTCATTCTAGGGATCTTCCCAGAGGGACACTGACAATTTTCTGCCTATTCTGGAGGATTTCCTCTATTTAATACTACTTCCTTTCTCAATCTAATAGGGTGTACCTATTCCCAAGATTGGTGATATTCTCTTGCCCCATATAACAGAACACACAACAAGGGATTCCCTATTATCCTCCCTGCGTGATATAGCACATAGGCGACGTTGGGTCTTCCTGGTTGCCTAAGTGGGACACAATAAGATACTCTAACGCTCGTTTGGAAACTGAGTGCTTCTACAGAGAGTCATGGTGGTTGCCGGCCTCAGGGTGTAAAGACCCTTCCACGGACCGCCCATATGCACATTGAATAAACCCCTATCATTGCCGAGGGGTGACCACTTGGACATCTATATACCCTAATGATCCTGATTATATTATTAGTCAATCTACTTACAACACAATATATCCATATATGGAAACCATGTATATTCCATAGTATCCATAAAAGTAAAGTTACCAACCGGCTCTATGTTAAAACAATAAACAGAGAAATATATACATATGGATGGGGGTAAGTATGTTCCACACATAGAGCTAATATCTGTATATAACAGATCAATAATGCATAAACCCTCATATTGTCCCAGATCCTAAAATTGGACATATTGAAAGTCCACATTATAGTAATGATATTCATTGAGATAGTAGTAATACAATGTATGGCTAGCATACCCATTAAAGAAAGATATATACTAGTCCACAAAATGTACATGGACACAAGTCTTTTTAGTAAAGTTAGGCAATATATATGACAGGGTTCTTAACATCCATATTTAGATTCCAATTACTATCCAAGTATAGTTATCCAAGCGGAGGTCACATAAAAAAAGTAATAGTGCATATAGGTCCATGATTACTTATAAGGGATTCACATATGTTATAAAGTTATTCCCACAGATCCAGATGGAAACACATATCAAGTCTCTTGGACTATTTTAGTTTCAGGAAAAAAATATCTGCTAGGGTAGCACTTTTTTAAAAGTATAAAATAACCAGATATAATCGATATATACTCAACATGCATATGGATATGTCGGGTCAAGATTTTATACATAAAGATGGGAAGAACTCATATTTTATATATATACTGTATAGTTGATTTTTCGTTCATTACTTTAGGTGCTACCATATCCATCAAGAATATCCACCTGCTCTCAGCACGGAGTAGTTCCCTCTAATCCCCATCTTAAGTTGCTGTAAGATCCAACACTTCAAAATGAGTTTGGAGTTGTGAAATGTGAGATACTGTTTGGCAACGGTACTCAGTTTTTTTTACAATTTTTCTGGTCCTTAACACTTTTTCTGATAGAACTTTAATGTTTTCCCAGACATTTACGTAGTCCACGGCTGGTCATGCCAATGTACCTCTTGGCACATGGGCATTCCAGACAGTAAATGACTGCGGTGGAGTTGCATGAGAAATATCCCTTGATATTATGTATGTTACCAGTTCTGTCAGCCATTTCTGTGATATTTTCCAGATATTTTCCAGATACAGTGATAACAATTATAAGTCCCATCTGGCAAAGGTCTACCATGGCTTTTCTGTTTATTAACAAAGTGACTATTCACAAGCATGTCACGTTAGTTGGGTGATCTCCTCCAACTGGCCTGAATGTGATCCTCCAAATGTTCCTTCAAAGTATGGTCAGTTTGAAGTACATCTAGATGTTTGTTCAAAATCCACAAGATTTCTTTCCATTGTGGGTTATATGTACTAATAAAATGTGTCTCTCCCTGAGATTTTTCTTTTGGTACCAGGAGGTGATCCCTATATACATGTAGTGCCCTATGATAGGCCTTTTTGATTGTTCGTCCACTTGCTCTCATTTCTTTTGCACGTAGTTGGAAAATCTCAATGGTGGAACAATTTCTTCTCAGGCGTAAAAGTTTGGCAGTTTGTAAGCTTTTCTTATTGGTTATTTACAAAACACTGGCTTTTTTTCTCTCTTTGTCTACTATTGTTCACAGGTGCCAGCCAGGATGCCAGACTATAAGACCCCATGTGGAGTCAATCTCCTGTGTTTGCCTGCCAGTCCCTGTCATTGTTGTGCTGTATACACCCCCCCCCCCCCCCCGTATCTAACCCCTATAAATATTGTTGACTTTCAAAAAATAAAGCAGTTAACTGCAGAGACATATAGAAATGGTATGTTCTCTTATTTGCTACTGGTGGTTGCGATACTGATCCTATCTCCACCCTGCAAGTAACTTGTATGGGTCACTACCACAGGAAGGTTACTGACAATACTGGAAGTGCTGATTCCTGATGGAGAAACCCTAAACGGTCCTTGTGAGTAGTTAACCTGTAGTCTATAGCAGGTGGCCCTGGGCAGTAATAGCCCCTATGCCTGGATCACCACAGCTAGGGGCTGATACCTTACCAGGTCACAACATAAAAATAACCCAGATGCTGTAGGACACTGGATGAAAAAATAATTCCATTAGGTTGGCAACAAAAATAGCACTGGACTCTAAATATCAGTACACATTAACATGTCTACAAAAATCATTCAAAACATTGCGCTTAAGCAGTATGATGTTGTATAAATCAATTCTGTCCACAAAGTGCCATAAGGTGGGTCATAAAATCAATTTTGCCCATCTAATATTTAGATACATGTTATAAAATCAATTATGTTGACAGAAATGTTTAGGGACCATGGAAAGTGCAGTTTTTATTTGCTGCATCTGAAAGAGGATATTTAAAAATATCCAACAAAGCATTATGATTTTGAAATGAATATCCTTTTGCTGAATAAACGGTACTGAATTAAATTGTAGTTGTGCACCGGTCAGCCAATGAGCAGCAATAGAACATTATGAGTATATACGTCAATTAAATAAACAATAAACATTTATTTAAAAAAAACAACCAAAGCCAAAATTATGAGTTCAAGGCATTTGCAAGTAGCTAATAGAATAAGGCTACTAGTGTATGGCAACAAAGTCTAGAACTTCAGAAAAGTGTGCTAAAAATAACACACCAATGAAGCTCAAATCAAAGACAAAGGGGTCCTTGTCATGTATCATGAAAAGGCTATAACTACATAACTACAAAAAACATAATTTACAGTCATGAGTTAACATAGATAATAGATCTTTTTGTTATCTGTGTCCCTGAATATGTGCACAGAGAAAAATAACAAAAAAAGGGGGAACACTTTTATGTGACTAAAGAAGTTATGAATTGCCTCATACTAAAACATGAGTTAACGTAGCCCTAAAAGGAAAACTGCTAAAAATATTTTTTTTATACACAATAGTAGCATCTAATAGCCATTGCCTAAAGTAATTGAATGCCTAGTTGCTGTTTAAACATTTGTAAGTTGTAACTTTGTCAAATTTGATTTGAGACTTCATGGAGTGTTATTAGTAGTATGCTGTCTGGGCTATGGTATGGCACCATGATCCAGATTGAAATACTAGAATTTGTTGCTATAAACTAGGGCACTTTAGCCAGCTTTTGGGGCATAAATCTAGTTGAGCCTTCCAGACAGGAGGTATCCCTCAAGGATCATAGGGTCTCCTCTTACTGTCTAGTGGTATATAGTATTGGTTTCCAGCCCATACCTTGTACCGTGGCGACTAAAAACATTGTTTATGTTTTTATGGTGGTTATTTTTTGCACCGTATTACCAAGCTCTCTCCTTTAAAGCCAGTACTCAGTCAATTGCCCAGTTTGGTGAATAGGTTCTATTTTTATTATTGTTTTAAAGCAGTGAGTTTTTGTGTTAATAAAGTTTTCAAATTTGTCTTTTTCATTTAGTTACTATGAATTTGGTGTAAAGCACCTGGAAAAAAAATGTGTGAGAAATATCAGGAATATTGCTACAGTAGGTTATTAGCTTAATATCGACAATTTTATTTCTCCTAAAAAAAATCGGAAGGTTTCAGGAGTGTCCTTTGGTGTATTTTGGGCAGCAGGGACATATTTAGGTTTTATGCTGCCCTAGGCCTATTCGGATTTGTGTGTTCCTCGTATTTTTACCAGTGGCGGAGCTAGAGAAAGTCTCTTTCCCATGGTCTCTCTCCCTATGTGAAAGGGCTGCTCCCCTCCTCTTACCTGCTGCCTGCATGAAGAACACATATGAACATATTGTATCTCTACATAGGAGCCAGTCCTTCTAAGCTGTTATCTTCACATAGTACCCAGTGTCTCTCAACCTCCACACAGCACCCACCCTTCTTAGCTTCCATCCATCCCTACATAGCATCCAATCCTTATCAGAAGCCATCTCCTCTCTGCAACCATCCCCATACAGCACCCAGCCCCTCTCAAGACCAACCCTACAGTACCCATCCCCCTGTAGTCTGCTGTCATCCAGCCCTTGCACTCTCTCACCTCTTCCCAGATACACACCCCAGCATGCTGAATTGCTCAACACTGCTCTCCACCACTTGGAACTTCAGTAGAATACTCTACAAATAAAAAATGAAATGCAAAAAAAGAAATTAAACAGCACAGGGCCCCCCAAAGAAAGACCCTGGTGCACCACCTGCACCACTAGTAGCTCTTACTACTACTGCTTTCTCCTTGCTATATCCCAAATGTTTTGTTTATATGGTATATGTTTATGTATATATATATAGAAATGTAATTGCATATAGACATTTCTGCACTCCGTCTGCATCTTTAGGCAGCCTTCTGCCCCCTTAAAATATGCTGACCTAGGCCTGAACCTCATGTGCCTATGCAGAAACACATTCCTGCTGAGAAGTGTTAAACATACTGTATATATTTTAAATGCTCTGTTCAAGCTACTCTCAGGAGTATGGATAGCACTAACAAATAGCATAGGTATGTAAATATATAATTAAAGTTGCAATAGGCGATACCTTTCAGGCTGAATAAAATATTATTCATAGTTGACTTTTTAATAAAAAAAAAATCTGCAACTGCCTCCTATCAACTTTGTAGATATATAAATGCAATTAAAGGACCACTGTAGTGTATTAACAACATAAGTTAGATTTTTAAATGATACATTATTCATTAATAAAATTAATATTCAATCATTTAAGAAAACAACATTCAATATTAAACTTGCTGTCAAATCGCTGCTGGTATCCACCCACTATAAGGTTAGTCGGGGTAGGTGACTTTGGCAGACAGGTGCTAAAGTTTCAGACACAATGTTTACCAACACCACCATAATCCCCACTGACTGGAGACTTGTTGCGCTTCCCTTGTCATTGAGCTTTTGCTTTTTGGGCAGCCTATCAATGATTGTTTATTATCTTATAATATATTGTTGTTGTTGTTGTTTAGTGATTCAGTCGTGTCTGACTCTCTGTGACCTTATGGACTGCAGCATGCCAGACACATCTATTATTATTTCTCTGGTTGTACTTATCCATAAGATTTTCTTGGCAAAGATACTGGAGTGGGTTGCCAATTCCTTCTCCAGTGCACCGTGATTTGTCTGATGTCTCTGCTATGAGCTGCCCATCTTGGGTGACCCTACATGGTATAGCTCACAGCCACATTAAAGTACACACACGTCTTCACCGTGATAAGGTAACAACCCAGAAGGGGCTAACAAAATAGAATGGTTCTTAAACCCCTTTATACCTTTCTTTTGACAACCCTTAACTCCTTTTCATGATCTTATCAGGGTGGAGACAAACACTCAGTTGGCGGCTGATAATCTAATCTTTGAAACTGAATTTTTTATTGAATATTGCTATTATAAATTAATAATATGTAATTGTATTAATGATCAGTGCATAAGTAAAATAACTAGCATCTCTTGTTCCTTCTCAGTGACCATACCTCCACTCCTCCCATGCTAATAATTGTATGCAAAGCTTTGCAATCTGTAAAATTAATATATTTCTGACTGGTCTCTTTCAATTTCGCAGTATTAAAACAGAATGACCCAGCAGATCTAGAGAATGGAGGGTGCTGGTGCAAAAAAACATTTTGGGCCTCCCCTCTGGGGGGTTGTAAAAATGTTTTTGCGCTAGGCCCGTCTGGAACCAGATCACTCATTGCTCCTCCCCCAGACCCCTTCCCATAGCTGCTTTCCTCTCGAAGACCCCTTCCCCTAACAGCAAACTTTCTCAAAATCCTTATCCCATGCTGCTTTACCCCCAAGACCCTCACACAACACCCACCCCTCTTGGCATCACCCCCACCCAGTCCTTGTCAACAGTAATCCCCACTCCGCATCCATCCCCAAACAGCACCCGACCACTCTCAGCACCCACCTCACATAGCTCCAATCCTTATCTCCTTACTTCCTCCCTCACATAACCCATCCCCCCTGTACCTTACAACTCTTGCTCTCTTACCTTCTTCCCTGATACTCATCCCCAGTGTGCTGAACTGCTCCACGCTGCTACCTCTTGGAGATCCAGTAGAAATGCTTTTATTAAAACACACCATTTTCTATTTAAGTACATCAATTTCGACCAAGGGTGTGTGTATGCAGCCAAGGAGGCACAGGAGTGTGTGGCATGTTGGGCTGGGGTGTAAGGGGCCACAGGGGCCCCTATACTACAGAAAACAATTAAATACAAAAAAGTATTTTAAAAAAAATACACAGCACTGTCCCCTCCCAGAGGAGGGCCCTAGTGCATAGCATCACCTGCACCACTGGTAGATCCCCCCTGGCTGGAACTGTTTTCACCAAAGATTAGTGTCAGCTAGTAGGGTTATTTATGTATTTCTACAGTTCTCACTAAAACAAAAGGGATCTATTTCTACGACCAGCTTGTGATATCAGAACACAGAAGGGACAACAACAAAGGCCACATATAATCTATGTCTGAATATGGATGTCAGAAATGTAAGAATGATCTCCAGAGGCACTCAGGGATATGGCTACAATAACCCATTAGATTAATTTCACTCATTTTTCTTTCTCTGAATAAACCTGAGTGAGGTAGTGACAGAGATCAATGCTAAGACAGAACATTCCTGAAAGTGAACCTATTGAAGCAATATCCCTAAGTGCTTCTGGTAATTATTCTAATCTGAATGGATAATATTTGAGAACCACCATTAATTTAGCTTCTTAATACATTAATCGTGACAGTTTTTTCCTTATATCTATTTATTTTAAAACATTAATTAGTGCTATTGAACGGTTCTGTACTGAACACATTTTGGTGGATTAATCATTTTCTGAAGTATATAATGTGCTGGGAAGTTTGAAAGTGATGGATACCTAAAAACTTAAATTAAAATGGTTAAAGGACCACTGTAGTTTAGTAAAAGGCTCACATTTTTGAAGTGTATAACTAAAAAAATTAGCCATGAACTTAAAATCATTTATAGAGAAAATGATAAAGTTTGCAAACTGTTTATAATGTCTGGCTGGTTCCAGGTAGTTTGAAACTGCTTTCAATTGTGGGATTTGTTGTTCAATTATAGCTTTTAGAATGTGATGCTATTCTACATATAATTTATTGCCTTTACATTGAAAAAGCTTGTTAGAGCGAGTGAAACGCGTTTGTATTTTATCCAGGAGCCAGGAAGATCCATTGTCTAGAAGTGGTGGAACCAGTACACTCCGGGACATCAAACGGGAGAGGGTCTTCCTGACGAGCGCATTATGTACCTCATACATCATCAAATGTGAGTTGGCACTCTAAGTTCTTTATGTACTATAGATCTACCATTAAGGTTTAACCTACACTAGGGTTGGCGCCTCTCTCTCTTTCTTCTTTTTCCCAATTGCGATAAATGCGCCCTGTGAATGGTGCCATATGAAGAGGCTGCAATACCCTATCGTCTTCACTTCACCATGAAGAAAAACTCCAGAGACCTCTTTGTTGTCTGGACCTCGAAATAAGACTACATATTTGAATTCGGACTAATGGGACTAAGGTATAGCGTCTAACCATTTACACATCTGAATTAGACTGAGAAAAAGTGTGTGGAAGTTTTCTAAACAACACCACACATATTTCTGTTGGGACTCTAATAACTCTTGAGCACCGTGGTTCTTAGATCAATCATATAAGATTGATCTAATTGTTTCTACTATCTTTAGAATTTGATGCCTACCACTTCTTCCACACAAGCTTAGAAGCAAGTAGTTGCAGGAATAAATGTAAGCAAACTCTGATCTTGTAGAAATGTAAATAGACCTCTCATGTATGCAACCTTCAACAAAGAAGGAGAGGTGTCAATTTTTTTCTAGTCAAAATTAGCGTTATCACATTTTCCTTCTAATTTACTCAATTAGTCAAATAATTCAAACATATATGTATTTTTTATCATACAACAGTCCTCCAACATAATCAAAGTACCTTCAAAGGGAGGATTCAGCCTAATCACTACTGATGATTTATACTCGTTACCTCTATATGAGCGACCTATAGTACACATCATCCAAGACTGATATTGAAACTTCAAAGCAATAGTGTAACATCCCAAGGTGAAGCTCACATCACTTTGGATAGGTGCCCAACTCTCAGCTTCTGGGCTTTCCTAGATCACTTCCTGAGACCTGGCAACACTATTGGACAGAAATCTACCCATATCACTAAGAACTCACGCTCTATATAGATGTGTCAGTTTATGGTGCCCATAAAAGGCTCTTGAACCTGACTTTGCTAACTATTTGCTTGTATACATCCTATACTTTGAATTGTCTTCTACTGGTATTTTCCTGTCTTGTATCTTGCTCCTAATTTCAACCACACTAAAAACTTTTGCCTGTCTTGACCTTCTGAGACCTGTGTTATCAGTTTCCTATCAGTCCTTGACTTTGACAGGATCCTGGGACTTCGTATAGCCTATACCCTAACTTGGCTCCAGGGTATTTTCCGGGATCCCACACATTTTGTATTTATGGAGTCAGATACTGTGCTCCTGGTATAAGGATGTTTAGGGCTCCTGTGGTGCAGTAGCAGGAGAGACCAGGGAGGTCTGTCCTCTTTTTCACTCCGTGAGATCTATAGCTTGTTGGGCTCCCGTCCAGTACTTATGTGAAGCTTGGCTGGCTCTCCAAGCCACAAGAGAAGCTGTACACATAAGCAATTTCTTTTTAAGCTTAGTACTAGTTTGAGTCGGTGCCTTAATTTAAAACTTTTTTTTGAGCGGGCCAATGGGATATATAAAGACCCTGCCAGAAACCAAAAGGAGAAATCTTATTATACCTGTTAAATGTTTTCAGTATGGTAGTGGACAAGCCACATGATAGCAGGCAGGCATTTTATTTTCTGTTTAGTTAGAGATCAGATGAGCAGGAGTTTATATCCGGCAATCTGATTGCTGTTTTGACTCTTTATTTGTATTTACTGCTGGAATTTAATAAACAGACATAAAGACTGCAGCACTTTATTAGAAATTATGAGGGCATTTAAAGGGAAAAATCCCAAGAAAAGCCAGTCCCTTAAGCTAAGGTGATTTGCTTGTCAAATGGTTCATTACCATCCTTGAGACTTCTACAGTATTCTAGATACTGTGTACTATGTCTACCTTAGACCTACTGGTCTACCACTTGTGGTGTGTCTGGTAGCTTTACAGTGTCACGTAAGAGATGAGGTGAAGGAGTAAACATTTCCCTCTTCAGTTGTTTTATATTAATTTAATGTTTAATAAAATTCAGCTTCCTTAGTTACTTTGTTTAAATAAGTAATGCGTCAAGGACCACTGCACCAGTATGTATGTTTGACATCTTTAGATCTAAGATCAAAATTAAAGGTATATCTAAGTTTCCTGGGTTTCAATTTTTTTTTTTAATAAACAGCTACTGATTAGTAGAAAAATATGTATTATATTGAAATGTTGAATGTACTTACATATTTATATGCTAGATACTGATATCTGGATGTGCACATCCTTTGAAAGCTTGCATTAAGTGTACACTGCAGGGTACAGTGTATGACCTCTACAGGAAATGATGGTTGCTGTGGTCACAGCTGAAATGGCCCATAAGGAATAAGGCAGAGATTAAAAAAAAAAAAAAAACAGACAGCAACTGCCAGATTGTGATACAAATGTTTCAGTCTTTACTTACTCATGATTGGCAAAACATGTTTTTTTAAATTGTATACCAATTTAGCCTGGGTTTGGAGGGTGTTAACCCGAAGTTTTAAGTGACAGAAATTAAAAGATATTTTGCTACCTTCAAGGTAAGTGTTTAAATGCTTATATTGATATTTTTTCATGCAAATTTTTTTTATACACTACTAATTCTTTATTAGATGCACTCATAATCTAGCTCGCTTACATATCCTGTTAAATGGGTAAAAAAGGTCATACAGCCAGTTTTTAATTTTGAAAAAAATGTTGATGCCTTTGCAGGACCCCATGATATATTGTTGGACGTTTTGTATATGTGCGTAAAGGGTATTTACTTTTCTGAATCGTGTCTGCATCTTGGCCAGTGAGGGTGAAGGCATGTGGTGTCAAGTTCAATCTTATCCTATTTCCTCACCCCTCCCTTCACTGATAACTACAAACACATGCCCCCACAAACCAACTCTCAGGATGTGATGCAACAAACACATAATGGATTCCTGCTCAGATTTTCAAAATAAATATTTTAAGTTTTTGGCTTTTACACCTGCTAATATTTGTTAGTTTAGTACATACCTGACAAACTAGTCTTTTTTTATGAACTGCAGTGGTCCTTTAACATATGTTCTAGCAAAATGCATTATATAGATTTTGTATAGGGAATTCATGTTAAAACAGAAACTAAATCCCAATTATTTTCCTTTATTTCTTCACTATATTCACTGGCAGCAGGTGTGAGCTTCTGTGTATCTGCACATGGTGGGATTTGTTTAGAACGAAACAAAAATCCATGTTTGCACTAAGCCCTAATGAGGGGAGCACACAGCGATATAAATAATGAACAGGTTTTGTTTTGTTTTACAGAAAAAGAAGACAGACCGTTACTGATTGTTATTTAATTCATGGAACTTTCTCCACCACTAGCAAGACATCACAGGGCATTGATCCCCTTGAGTACGATCTCTGGCTTAAAGGACCACTGAAGCTCAAGAAGAAATGACAATTGTTTGTAACATATGTAACAAATGAACATAAGCAGCTGCTTCTGCTATTAATATAAATATATATATATATATATATATATATATATATATATATATATATATTCCTGTTATCTGCCCACCACTTTGTTGTCAGGGTTAGCGGCACAAACCGGAGAGATCCCCTAACATTAACACCTAACCCTAACTATAACCCTTAAGGAAGATAGCAAGAAACATACGTGGTGGTCCAAATAACATTTTTAGAGATAATCTGAATGTTTAAAGTTTACAGTTTTTCTTTCATGACTTTAGTGTCCCATTAGTCCACTATGGACATAAATTGAGGGGTGCACAGAGGATTTATTTTTTTGTTCATCCTGAGTGCCAGATTGTCTAGACACAAACTGAATGTAATTCTAAATATTTAATTTAACCTATTAAATGAGGCTTAATGTATATGTAAATTGGAGCTAGAAGCACCTTGACATTTAATTATCAAGCTTATTACAATATCCACCTCCAGGTTCTTATCCACGGCCAGGGCTGGATCAAGTTGAATTATCGCCCTAGACAAAGCCTAAGATATTGTGCCACATAAGTTTCAAGTACAGGAAACAGCTGCTTGGATGTCTTGTAAAAACTATTAAGAATTTGTGTGGTTAATGTCAAGATCAAGATTTTTTTTACAAAACAAAATGGTGGTGCTATTATCATAAGATAACAATATTATGGTAATCTATATTTCAGTAACATAAGGAAATGTGCATGAAGGTAAGGTAGAATAGGAGTATTTTTATTATGCTGCAATGTTTAGTTTTGTATCTTATTTCCAAAATCACGTACTAACTCTTTGGCATCAAGTTTAGCCACTTTATCTGCCTGAAGGAATGTGAAATACTAGCCAAAGTCAGTACAATAAACTTTATCCCGACATTTGTATGGTTGCTACATGTGATCAGTTCTGACTAGAGGAGCAAATTCTTTGGAAAATGTTACACCCAAGGTGGGGGCCCTTTGCAATCTCCCACCATGCTCGTAGGACAGCCGAGCCATCATTTCCACATCTGATATATATATATTTGTGGGAAATATTAGCTCTACTCTGACCACTGCACACCTTTCTCCTCCTCCATAATATGGTATATGGCGCCAACTGCAGATAAAATTAATGTTATCAATACTTTACCAATCCAACATCGACATATGTGTAATTAAAAAATATGATATGTTAGTATGAAGCCAGTTTTATTATACAAAATCCAGGGTAACAAACAACCCAGTACTCATGGGGTTAATACAGATCACAACACCACGTTGCCTAGGAACAAACACTCTAATGCATTGTCTATAAAGATATCATATTTCAACACAAAATAAACACATATTTATTTATTGAAGCTATAAATACAATTGTCACATCTTTGTAATATAAAAATGTATTAATAAATAAAAAGCAATTACTTTCTATACATATCACTGTTTCCTTGAAGGTGAAGTTATGGGCAGTTTTTACGGAACTTCCCACTCATTATAATATTTATGACTTTCATATTTCCTGTTGGCTTCATCCGCAAACCTTGGTTTGGCTGCTCCCTCTACAGAAATCTGTTGCGGATAAGGCAGGATTTAGGGCTGTATACTGAGTGTTCTTACCTGGGAGAGAAAAATATTTACATTAGTGTTGGGGGGGGAACACCCACAGCCGATTTACGTCAATGCCGTAACTTATAGCACCTGATAATCCACTGGAGAAGGAGTCCAGTATCTTTTCCAAGATAACCTTATGGTTAAGCACAGCCAAACACAAGATGTGTCTGGCATGCTGCAGGTCCATAGGATCACAGAGAGTTAGACATGAATAAACAACAACAAAGCTATTTCCTATCTTCTCACATGCTCCCTTCTGTATTTGTCTTGCTTTTGCTTATACAGTAAAACCCCCGTTATCCGGGACCTATGAGGGAACTCCCTATTGCCGGATAAGTGTAGTTTCCTGTTAATCGGGAGTCCCCGAATTTAAGGGTCTAAATGATCCTTAAACCCCCCAAAACCCCTCAAAATGCCTTTATAAATGCATTAGCACCTAAACTGGTCCATTTAGGCCCAGAAAAGTGCCGGATAGTGCCGGTTATGTTGGTTTAGTGGGAGTTTATTTAAAATGGGGAATTGATGCCGGTTGCTTGAGGGTCTCTGTTAGTTGGGTGCAGGATAACTACTGATTCTACTGTATTTCCTTCTCATTTGAAATATCTAAAACTCAGCTGATGACAAATACTAAACTTAGCAGTTCCATTACAGCTGGTGAAGCAGCGCCATCTAGTGTACAATAACTACAGTGCCGGTCTGTGTATAGATGTGTCTGTCTGTAATTAAATGGCTCCTAAAATTACTTCAACTAAGACCACTGAAGAAACTTTAGACTTTGCTTGCAGAATTTAGTTTAAGTGGGATATATAAAACACTTAGGCCCCCATTCAATTCCAAGCCCATAATTACCTTCATACAGGCCATATGTCTGCAGGTTAGAAAATTGCTACAGTTACAGATGTATTTAATTAGTCAAGCCCGCAATTACAGGGCCGGATGCTAAAACCGTAAACCATGAACCCGTATGTGGCATTTTAGGTCATTATCATGATTAATTAAGCAAGCCTGTAAGTTACAATTTAGACAGAGACAATAGTAAATGAGACCCTCATAATAATGTCAGTAAAACATGTAGTTTAGACTACAATCAATTAGTGTTCAGAAGTCCAATGTGCGATCAGACTCACAACCCAGAAATGTATAAATCAATAAAAATCAATAAACAAACTGGTCTAGTCCATGCGGGTGGCCTAATATGTAATTATAATTATAGTGGGTGGCCAGGGGCATTGAGAATTTAAACAAAGAAATAAAAAAAAAGTTTCTGATGGACACTGCAGCAATTCTGTCTGTGCGCTCTCTCTCTCTGTCTGTGCACTCTCTCACTCTGTGTGCGCTATCTGTGTGTGTGCTCTCTCTTTCTGTGCATTCTATCTCTGTACACCTCCATTTCTGTGTCGATCTCTGTGCGCTCTCTGTCTGTGTGCTCTTTCTGTCTGTGCACTCTCTCTCTCTCTGTTCGCTCTCTGTCTGTGCTCTCTATCTCTACGATCTCTCTCTCGTTCTCTGTCTGTGCACTCTCTCTCTGTGCACTCTTTCCCTGCGCTCTCTCTCTCACTGTGCACTCTCTCTTTCTGTGCACTCTCTCTCGCTCTCTGTGTGCACTGTCTGTTTGAGCACTCTCTGTCTGTGTGCACTCTCTCTCTGTACCTCTCCCTCTCTGTGTTGATCTCTGTGCGCTCTCTGTCTGTGCACTTTCTCTGTGTCTCTCTCTCTCTCTGTGCTCTCTGTTTCTGCTCTCTCTGTGTGTCTCTCTCTCTCTGTGCTTTCTGTACACTCTCTGCGCTCTCTGTCTGTACATTCTCTGTGCTCTCTCTCTCTGCACTCTCTCACTGTCTTTGCACTGTCTGTGTGCTCTCTTGCTTTGTGTGCACCCTCTCTCCCGCTCTGTACCCCTACCTCTCTGTCTCTCTCTATGTGTACATGTTTCTCTCTCTCTGTACCTGTCTCTCTCTCTCTGTACCTGTCTATATCTCCCTCTCCCTCCCTCTATCTCTCACTCCCTTTGCTATCTGTCTCTGAAATGCAAATGGCTGCCAGCTTCTGTTAATATTAGATTTAGACTCCGCCCACTGTCATCATAGCCATGCCCCCTGATGACATCAGCATTACACACACACACCACAACTATATTAGTGACTAGTCACTTGCCCATCAAAAATGAGGGGATAATATTTTATTTTTCTGTCCCCCCCCCTCCGTCTCTTTTCTTCTCTCCCTACCCTGTGTCTCTTCCCTCCCTCCCCTGTGTTTCTTTCTCCCCTCTCCCTCCCCTGTTTCTATTCCCCCCTCTCCCTCCCCTGTGTCTCCTTCCCCCACTCTCCCTCCCCTGTGTCTCCTTCCTCCCATCTCCTTCCCCTGTGACTCTTTCCCCTGCCCTTCTCCCGTCCATCACTTCCCCCCATCTCCCTCCCATGTCGTCTTCCTCCCTCTCACTCCCCTGTGTTTCCTCCCGCCCTCTCCCTCCCGTGTCTCCTTCCCCATCTACCTCCCCTGTATATCTTTCCCCTGCCCCTCTCCCTACCATCTCTTCCCCCCATCTCCCTCCCCTGTGTATCCTCCCCCCCCTCTCTTCCTCCCCTGTGACTCCTTCCCCCTCTCCCTCCCCTGTGTCTCCTTCCCCCCATCTCCCTCCCCTGTGTCTCCTTCCCCTCCTCTCCCCCCCCCCCGTGTCTCCCCCCCTCCCATGTATCCTTCCCCCCCCCCATCTCCCTCCCCCTTCTCTGTGCATTGCGCATGTGTGGCTCTCAGGAGTGCAACGTGCTGCTCCCGGGGGCACAATGCACAATCGAACGTTACCCACACACGCAATTACGACAACTATATATGTGATATATCTCCTATTAACAAGAGAGGTATATGTCTTGTGGGTAGGTCAGAAAGGATTTTCTCGTTTCTAGTAATGTGAGTTTCACAAAACATGTAACCGTGTACAGTCCAATGCAAGGAATATGTCACTGGAACCAGAGTCTCTATCACTGGGCTAAAAACTGTTGGATGAGGATGGGAACATAGAGGAGTCCAAAGAATATTCAGCACAAGAACTCTGCTCCCCAAGTGGACTTGTGGGAACAAGATTGGAGGAAGGAGACAAATGGGGAGGGGGACTTTGTAATGTGCTTGATACAATTGAAAAGTGTACTTGACCTGCCATATCTACCTTTTGTATACTCCCTTATCTTCTTACTTCTCTCTCTTGAATTTCTTTCTAAGTTCTCCTTTATTCCTGAGACTCTTCAGCTCTGTCTTCTCTCGGACGCCATTTTCTCCTCTGTCTTCATTCTTTCCCCAGCCCAGACAGGAGGATAATTTGGGGGGCTCTTTAACTGGAGTTATTTGTTGGGATCTCTTCTCCTCCTATATTTATGTTTTATTTAGGATGATGTCCAGCTATTTTAACCAACTGCCACCAATATATTGATGTGATTGAGCATATGTACAGTTAGGAATGCAACAGGAATATTTCAAATTTGTGAAATCTAATAAAATAAAAAAAAACACTGACATGCTAAAAATGCTCAGAACTTAGAAACAAATAACAAGATATGTAAGAAAAAAATCATAAGGATGAAATTATAAAGATGGCTATGACATATTTGAACCTATGCTGTTACAAAGTAATAAAAACCTGTCACGTTTACAATCTATAACATGACGAAGTATAAAACTATTCTCTATATTATAACAACTTGGGGATATATTGTATCTCTATAAATGAAAATGGTAAATAAGACAGCTTTTTCTTGCATATAAATGAATTGCATGAGTCCCGACTATATAAAGCTAGATAAGGCCGGGAGTATTGTATGGTATTCAAGATTTGTATATATAGAGATAGGACAAACAAGGAGTGTGCCTGCCATGCGGTATATATGTGCTTATATAGTAAGATCCAGAGTATATCTGATCTGTAATATATATGTGTGTATATATAGAAAGGCCATTGGAGTACCTGCTCTGCAGTATATCTTTTAATGCCAGGGGTGTATCTGTTAGACTGTATATGCTGTCTGTTCTGCAGTATATCTATAATACTCTGTAAAATAGCACCAGGGGTGTATCTGTTAGGCTGTATATGCTGTCTGTCCTGCAGTATACCTATAATACTCTATAGAATAACATCAGGGGTGTATCTGTTAGACTGTATATGCTGTCTGTCCTGCAGTATATCTAAAACACTCTGTAAAATAGCACCAGGGGTGTATCTGTTAGGCTGTATATGCTGTCTGTTCTGCAGTATATCTATAATACTCTGTACAATAACCCCAGGGGTGTAGCTGTTAGGCTTTATATACCGTCTGTCCTGCAGTATACCTATAATACTCTATAGAATACACTAGGAGTGTACCTGTTAGGCTGTATATGCCTAATAGGATAGGATAGGATAGGATAGGATAGGATAGGATAGGATAGGTGCCTACTGCTACCCGCAGCAGCCTGGGGTAAAGAGCAACTCTTAATTTATTAGGGGAGAGGAAAAAATAATTAATTATTTTCATAGAAAGGTGGGATCATTCCTGTTATGACTGCGCAACAAGGAGCTGCTAGATGGTGCTGCCGAAATTGTGCACAGTTTGCAAGCGCTGCTCAAATCATATACTAATTCCAAGCTTAAAGCTTTACCCTAACCCATATCTTTACCCTAACCCTAAAGCTATGATATCAGCATAAAAATGTCCGCAGCGCCATCTAGCAGATGTTTACTGCCACCTCTGTTGCCTGTGCTGGCCCAGTCAAAAAAGGAAAGGACAGTAAATGTGCCCTGACCACTTACATGTGTTTGTTTTTTTTATCGACCAACTTTCCTTAACCCCCACAGGCTCCTACATGCCCTAGAGAAATTGTGAGAGTCCCAAAATTATTTTGCACCTCCATTCACTAGCTCTGCCACTGTTAGATACCCTATTTATATTGTACAGCAATTTATTAACAGGTAATAATTCAGTTTGTAGGGAAGTGTGTGTTTCTCAAAATTTCTCTTTCAGGGGCTCTCATAAAAAAGTATTGAAACCATTAATATAAAATATATGACAAAATGAGAAAGATTGACCTAATGTATATAGATGCGTCTCACATATATGCAAAAGTTTTATCTCACATTACATACTTGTACATACACACTCCATGTGTGGCACCAGGGGCATAATATACAGATTAAAGGGCTAGTTAATTCAGCACAATTTGGAGCACACCACAGTAAAGATCTCCTAAAAACATATTGAAATACTTCTTTTTTCTTCAAATACGTGCACTTTTATTATTGTCTGTTGATGTTTCATTCCCAGCCCCCTCTCTGCCTCACAGCTCACTTCAACCAATCAGGTTGCAGGGGTGTGTTCCCATTAAACTCTATGGGAAGTATTTTGACTGACAGGAAGTGTGTGCCTAGGATAGCAGTGACATCATGGATAGAGGAGGGACCTCCTGCCCTGTATGTCACCAACCAGCAGCCTGCTTTATGTTACACCAGGACAAGTGACTTGCAGGTTCAGTATCGCAGCCACCAGGAGCAAATAAAAGAGAACATTTGATTGCTATATGTCTCAGCAAGTGACTGTTTTCTTTACAAAATAACACCATCCCCCCCTCTATAGCTAATCTCCACCTTCTAACAGAGGCTACCAACCTCCCACATTAGTACCCTCCTGATACTTCTGATCTCCTATATTTACAACCCCCTTTATGACTGAAGCCAGAGCGGATGCATGCCTAGCCGCTCTCAGTAGTCGTAAATCCACTTAACCCTTTGTCCCATATGTGACTGCATTAACTTTATATTATATAAGCAAGATTTCATGACAGTAGCTATATGAACACATTCCAACCATGATATAACTATACTCCCACATTACACTCATGACTGAACTATATATACACATTAGTTATTTTAATATAACACAGAACAGTAATATTACATGGGGAATTACATACAGAATAAGGCAGGGGCATATGCCATAAGACCACATGAAGCATGGTGGTACACTATGGCCCTATGTCTTAGGGCTATTCACCCCACCACTCATCTACCCATATGGCAATGTAATTCCCCTATCCATTTTCAAATGGGGTATGTAACGGCTACCCCGGTAGTGAGAGGGTACCAGCCGTTGGAGACGTCCTTTTCCCTGGCAAGCTGCTGTGTAAAAGTGAAGTTGGTATAATCCCATCCAAGAGTTCCAGAGGGAAAGTCAGGTTCAGCATTAAATATCCATATAGAAGCACTGCGCAGTCTCAGAAGCCCAGACCACCCATATTGGACGACACTTTCTTGGGAGTCAAAGAATACTGTCTTTATTTTGTTATATGCAGAAATATATATACCCATCTCTTTTCCACAGGTAATACACATGCCCATATTTGGCCACACAATACACATAGAGAGACAATAGGTGGGGTCACACCTCCCAGGGACTAGCCGGCTACTTTGATTCAATAACAGACATTCTCTTTGTTCCATCTTTCACAATGTGAACACTTTACACAATAGGGCTCTCCTGCCTCTAGGAGACCCTAATAGGAATATGTATTCTGCTAGGTGTCTGCTATAGTCTGAGCTAATATCCTGCAGAGCATAAACCAACATATCTACAGTATAGCAATGTGATCATATTTTAACCATAATAATTAAATAACCATAACACAGGGTAAAACAGTGATGGGTTCCGTTACACACCTCCCCCGTGACCATAAGCCGGCATACACGGATCGGCCTGGGGATGTCCGGACAAAACGATTTGATGGTCACTTCTACAGTTTGACAACCCATCAGCATTACTGCAATTCACATTTCCTCACATTTCAAGAACAAAACAAAGGCACACTTCATACAGCATTCACAGCAATAAACATTTCAAGGAGAGGGAAAATACATTTTACAAACAGGTTTCAGACAATTAAATAATGAGGCAGAAAAGCATCAGCCTTCCAAATGAACTGAAGTCCTTTAGCAAAACCGTCCCAAGTTGCAGAGTACATTCCTCCCCCAGCTCGTGGTCGGGCCCCTATTGTACAGGGCCCACTGTTCTCCCCCTGTACACCCACCCAAAAAAATCCAGGATCCCATCCCAACAGTCCAGGATCCCAGTGTCCAAAAGGTGGGCCACAATCTCTGTCCCATAGAAACCCCTTTCCATATAAAACGTTCCCGCTCATCCCCTCTATCGTCGGCTAATGCTCGGTACTTTTGGAGGGTGGGGTCCTGTCTAGTTTCCCTCACAAGCTCTTCGGGGGTGTCCCACGCTATGGGTCTCTCTGTGGCGGTAGTGCTAAGTGTCTGCTTGTGGCTTACCTGGGTCTCCCGACCTGTTGTAGGAACGTCCTCGGTACGGGTCTGTGAGCGGGTGGTCATGGGACAAGCAGCAGCAGTCGTGGGTAAAAAGGCTGAGGCTAGAGGGCCAATATCGTTGCCCAGCACGACCTCAGCAGGTAAATTGTCCATGATGCCTACTGTGGTCTTTCCCGACCCGACTCCCCAATCCAAGTGTACCCGGGCGGTGGGTAAGCGAAAAATAGCCCCCCCTGCGACACGAACAGCAATGGTACGATTAGATACATGTTCTGGTTTCACGAGATGTTTCTGCACCAAAGTGATGGTAGCACCAGTGTCTCTTAAGCCTTGTGCTACCTGTCCATTCACACGCACCTCTTGGCGGTGATGCTGGCGGTTATCCGGGGAGGCAGCCTGTACGGGGTTGGCCTCATACAAGATTCCCAAACACTCCTCAGGGCTCCCTTTGATTTTCAGGCAGTGAGCAGCAGAGGGACGTGATGGCGGGGTCTCTGTGTGGGGTGTTGTGCGCCTCCATTTGTTATTGGCTGATCTCAAAGGGCAATAGCGGGCAATATGCCCTGTGTTGCTGCAGCGATGGCACATCATTTTGTAAGAATCCCGGGGTTGGTGGTTAGACCCCTGAGGCCGTGGTGGTCCTGGGGGTACTGGGGCCCGAAATTTTGTGCGTGCAGCGGGTATTGAAGTGCGTGGCTCTGCTCTAGAGGTTGGTCGTGTGGACCCTTGGCTCACCTTTCTGGACTCTGCGTATTCGTCCGCTAGCCGTGATGCCTCGATTAAGTTAGCAGGGCGACGATCTCTCACCCAATCCTGTATGTCTGCCGCCAGATCTTGGAAGAAATGTTCCATCAGGAATAGCTGTAGTACTTCCTCTCCTGTGTTGGCATTGCACCCTCGCACCCAATGTGATGCCACCCTTCTTATCTTGCTGGCCCATTCCATGTGGGAGTCTGCAACCTTCTTTTTAGACTCCATGAAGCGACGGCGATATGTTTCCGGGGTGACGGCATATCTGGTGAGCAGTGCAGCCTTCACCCGGCGATACTGCGCAATATCTTCCTCAGTAAGCGCCCGAAAAGGCTCATTTGCTTTTCCTGATAGCTTTCCAGCCAAAATAGTGATCCATTGGTCTGGTGGTATTTGGTGTAGTGAGCACTGCCTCTCGAAGTCAGCCAAATATCCATCAATTTCTTCCTCACTTTCCACAAACGCTTTGAAGGCAGTGAAGGGTATTTCCTGCCCTGTAGCAGCGGGTGGGGGAGCATGAACTGTATGTGCCAGGGGTTGTCTAGCTCTTGCCAGTTCAAGTTCGTGCCCCCTCCTATTTTGGATCTCCGTTCTCGCTTCCCGGAACAGCTGATCTATTAGCTCCACGGATGTTGCTGGGTACATGGATAATCTCCGCTGAACCAGGTTTGTAATTTCCTCCTCCTCGCTGACAGGGGTAGGTTGGTCCACGACCTCCATGGATCGATCCATCTCGTCCAGCTCCAGTAGGTCAGCTATCAGCTCTCTCCGTGGTCGGTTATTGGCACTCCTTCCTCTGGTTTCCAAGAGATCCTTTAGTGTGGCTCTTTTCAGTTTAGCGTACTGGGATTCCATTCAGCACTTGCGTTGGGGATGAAATGGACCATCCCACCACTGCCACCAATGTAACGGCTACCCCGGTAGTGAGAGGGTACAGCCGTTGGAGACGTCCTTTTCCCTGGCAAGCTGCTGTGTAAAAGTGAAGTTGGTATAATCCCATCCAAGAGTTCCAGAGGGAAAGTCAGGTTCAGCATTAAATATCCATATAGAAGCACTGCGCAGTCTCAGAAGCCCAGACCACCCATATTGGACGACACTTTCTTGGGAGCCAAAGAATACTGTCTTTATTTTGTTATATGCAGAAATATATATACCCATCTCTTTCCACAAGTAATACACATGCCCATATTTGGCCACACAATACACATAGAGAGACAATAGATGGGGTCACACCTCCCAGGGACTAGCCGGCTACTTTGATTCAATAACAGACATTGATAAGATAATGCTTCTCTTTGTTCCATCTTTCACAATGTGAACACTTTACACAATAGGGCTCTCCTGCCTCTAGGAGACCCTAATAGGATTATGTATTCTGCTAGGTGTCTGCTATAGTCTGAGCTAATATCCTGCAGAGCATAAACCAACATATCTACAGTATAGCAATGTGATCATATTTTAACCATAATAATTAAATAACCATAACACAGGGTAAAACAGTGATGGGTTCCGTTACACGGTAGTCTGCTCTCTATGGTGGCTCACTGGGCCAAAATCCAGGACCTGAAAAGTGGCCCGTGACACATATAAAACATGGCTTTCCTTAAACATATGCCCGCTGTATAAAACAGCATTGAGCAAAGCTAGGGCTGGATTATACACAAGCTAGGAATCCCACCGACGTGCAGCTGTTTCAAGGTTACTGCCTCTCATCAAAGTGGGGCCGTTTGCTTAGCTTGTGTAGTGGATATTTTGAGGAGGTATTTTACCACAACAATCATTTAAATTACGATGGGCAAAAGAGCGATAGAAGCCTCCACCGTACAGTAAATAAATAGTACATTTGTGTTCACATTTGAATGTTTAAAACTGAGAAAACTTGTTTCATGCCCAAAATTCAGATAAATACTGTTATTACACTGCATTCTGGGAACCTGGGAAGGGACATGCAAATGTGCCCACAAAGGCTTCACTCTTGCAATTCATAATCATATCAAACATGGCTTCCCTTAAGCCCGCTGTATAAAACAGAGCAAAGTTAGGGTTGGATTATACAAAAGCTAGGAATCCCACCCATGTATAGTCATTTTAGGGTTACTGCCCATCATCAGCATTGGATATATATATATATATATATATATATATATATATATATATATATATATATATATTTATATTGAGAAGCACACACACTAATACAGTATATACAAACATACATATGCATACACATGGTGGGGGGTATATATACTGACAATGTAAGACATGGTATATTTCTGTTTTAATTCTTTATTAATAAATATAAATGTATGCATTTTTTTATCTTTCTGCTCATTACTCCAGGTGTATGATGTAGAGCATTAGCAAATGTGTCAAGAATTGTCCACTTTAGAGAAAAATGGCTAACCCAATGTATACAGTGCCTTACAAAAGTATTCACCCCCCTTGGCATTTTTAGTGTTTTGTTGCCTCCCAACCTGGAATTAACATGGATTGTTTGAGGATTTGCATAATTTAATTTACAAAACATGCCCACAACTTTGAAGATGTTTTTTTTTTATTGTGAAGCAAACAACAAATAGGACAAAATAACAGAAAAAGTCAATGTGTATAACCCCACTAAAGTCAATACTTTGTAGAGCCACCTTTTGCGGCAATCACAGCTCCAAGTCGCTTTGGATAAGTCTCTATGAGCTTGCCACATCTTACCACTGGGATTTTTGCCCATTCCTCCTTGCAAAACTGGTCCTGCTCTTTCAAGTTGGATGGTTTGCGCTTGTGAACAGCAATCTTTAAGTCTGACCACAGATTTTATTTTGGATTGAGGTCTGGGCTGTGACAAGGCCATTCCAACACATTCACGTTTCCCCTTAAACCACTCAAGTGTTGCTTTAGCAGTGTGTTTGGGGTCATTGTCCTGCTGGAAGGTGAACCTCCATCCTAGCCTCAAATCACGCACAGAGTGGTACAGGTTTTGCTCAAGAATATCCCTGTGTTTAGCACCATCCATCTTTCCCTCAACTCTGACCAGTTTCCCAGTCCCGGCTGCAGAAAAACATCCCCACAGCGTGATGCTACCACCACCATGTTTCACTGTGGGGATGGTGTTCTTTGGGTGATGTGTTGGGTTGGGTTTGCACCAGACATAGCGTTTTCTTTAATGGCCAAAAAGTTACATTTTAGTCTCATCAGACCAGAGCACCTTCCTCCATACATTTTGGAAGTCTCCCACATGCCTTTTCGCTAACTCAAAACGTGCCATTTTGTTTTTTGCTGAACGTAATGGCTTTCTTCTGGCCACTCTGCCATAAATCCCAACTCTATGGAGCATACGGCTTATTGTCGTCCTATGTACAGATACTCCAGTCTCTGCTGTGGAACTCTACAGCTCCTCCAGGGTTACCTTGGGTCTCTGTGCTGCCTCTCTGATTAATGCCCTCCTTGCCCGATCCGTGAGTTTTGGTGGGCGGACGTCTCTTGGCAGGTTTGCTGTTGTGCCATGTTCTTTCCATTTGGTTATGATAGATTTGATGGTGCTCCTGGGGATCATCAAAGATTTGGATATTTTTTTATTACCTAACCCTGACTTGTACTTCTCAACAACATTGTCCCTTACTTGTTCGGAGAGTTCCTTGGTCTTCATGGCAGTGTTTGGTTAGTGGTGCCTCTTGCTTAGGTGTTGCAGCCTCTGGGGCCTTTCAAAAAAAGGTGTATATCTGTAATGACAGATCATGTGACACTTAGATTGCACACAGGTGGACATCATTTCACTACTTATGTGACTTCTGAAGTTATTTGGTAGCACCAGAGCTTTTTATGGGCTTTATAACACAGGGGGTGAATACATACGCACATGCCAATTTTCTGTTTTCTATTTCTAAAAAATTGTTTTATGTATATATTTTTCTCATTTCACTTCACCAACTTAGACTATTGTGTTCTGATCCATCACATAAAATTCAGATTAACAAAACATTGAACTTAAGGCTGTAATGTAACAAAATAGGTAAACAGTCAAGGGGGTGAATACTTTTGCAAGGCACTGTTGCCTTTAGTCTGTTAAAATACACTTTTGAAGAACTATATTTAAGGAAAGTGAAACATGTAACCTTGAATTTATTAGTTATAAATGAAATCTTATACTACAATGAAATCCACCATTAGTGTTCTGGACGATCTGCTTGATCCTGTGAAACACAGTGGAAACTTCTGTTTGGTGCAATGGAAAGAATGTACCACAAAATGCAAGTGCAGACAGCAAAAACAATGGAAATCTTGTTCGGTTACATGGACACAGCTGAAACAAGCAGCCTGACTGCAGCACAGCAAATAATTGCATATGAAGTGTTAAAGATGCTTTAATTTCATAAATGGACTTTAACAACAGCAGAGTTAGTGAATGGAGGGTCCCAGCAGAAGTTATGGGTGGCCCTTGCAATTTCTCTAGAAAAGTGCCTGCAGGGGACAATAAAAAGCCAGATATATCCATAACGACCAATCACCTTTCTTTTTTTTTTATTACATTTTTATTGACAGTAATAACAAATAGACAATAACAATTTGTCAAGCAATATAACAAATCTCACATATTCTATACAACATGTAAGAAGTCTCTTTGGTTTTTCAAACATTTTTCTTTTTTGTTTATCACGGTAATATGTAAAACATACGTAGAAGGTTACAAAAGGTTTTGAACATGTTTACACAATATAAAACAGACATATCCAAAGAAGGGTCAGGGAAACAGAAACAGGAAGCCAAACCATCAGGTCGGAGGAACTTTCACCAACCTTATTGTGGACCCCTCAGAGTCCAGATATCCCAGCAGGAAGCCCATCGTCTATATCTCTCATCAATTATGGCTGAAAGTGAACTCATAGCCCGAATGAACCTGATTTTTTTAAGTACCTCACTATGAGACGGGCAAGTTAGTTTCCAGTGTTTTGCTATAATGCATCTAGACCAAAATATCTGGTTTGTCAAGAATTGCTCCGCTTTGGAAAGCCCTGTGACTGGTAGGGCTAAAAGAGCTTCCTCTGGCTTTTGTGGTAATGGACTCCCCCAAAGTTTTTCTAATAAGTCATATGTTGCCACCCATATGTGCCTGATTTTCGGACAGTGCCAGAGCATGTGGGTTAAAGTACCTGCGTTTGAGCAACCCCTGGAACAATTGTCAGAGAGTGATTGGTTCAAAAGGTGGAGTCTTGATGGTGTGAGTTACCACCGCATTATTGTTTTAAAAGCATTTTCTTTTAGCTTAATGTTTAAAGAGGAGTTATTAGTTTGTTGGAGGATCTTTCCCCACTGACTGTTATCAAGTGCTATATGTAAATCAGATTCCCATGCAAATTGATAACATGGTTTAACCTCACTGGTGAGCTCAGAGATGTGGTTGTAAATAGTGGAGATATTACCATTACCACCTGGATTGTTGATGCAGAATCGCTCAAAGGGTGATTTAGCATTATGTTTCTTAGTCTTCGCAGTCTGTGTTAGCGACTCATTGATTACCATTAGATTAAGCCACTCTCTATGTGGCACCTGAATTATGTCTGTGATGGTTGACGCTGCGACTCTTTATCCGCCACTATCGTTAGTTTGTTTTGTATCCACCATTTCATCTGGGCCATCTAACTGAATTGGTGATTTTTATTGGGT
This sequence comes from Discoglossus pictus, assembly GCA_027410445.1. Taxonomy (NCBI): domain Eukaryota; kingdom Metazoa; phylum Chordata; class Amphibia; order Anura; family Alytidae; genus Discoglossus; species Discoglossus pictus. The sequence continues at coordinate 174,252,047 of CM050170.1, read as the reverse complement.
TGCCAAAGCAGGGTTAAACCTGACCCTACACTTAGAAGGTTTGTCCTGTTTATTTCTTTCCATAGTTTTAAAGAGTGGTTAATGCAGATCGGTAACTCGTGTGTTTGCTGTTCCCGACATGTGCTAAGCCATAAGACATGAGACAGCACCCATTGTTTGGGTAGAAATTGGGAAGCAAATTTTAAAGGATACACTGGGATGGCCTCTTTCTTGAACCAGTTCATGATTTGAGCCAGCCTTGTGGCTTTATAATATTTGATTAGGCCAGGGAAAGCTAACACCCCTTTCGGTTTAGGAGCGCACATTGTGGCTCTATTGACTCTTGGTTTCTTATTGTTCTAAGCACATTTAAAGAGTTTTTTTTTTTTTGCATCAACTTAAGGTCTTTTAGATTGATTGGTGTTGGGATTGTCCTAAATAAGTATAGGATTTTGGGAATCACATTCATCTTGATGGCATTTAGTTTTCCCAACCACAAAATGTTAAAGGATGATCATCTTAAAATGTCTGCTTTGATTTTTTTTAAAACATGAGGAAAATTTGCTTTGTATACTAGACCCATAGATCTTTGGATATTGATTCCTAGATAAGTTATGTGTTTCGGGGCTCATTTGATGGGAAAGCTCTTCTCTAGGTTATCTTTCAGTACTTGAGGTAGCGTGATGTTAAGGGCTACACTTTTGTTTATATTGATTTTGAACCTCGAAACTTGGCCAAAGTTCTTGAGCAGGTGGAACAGGTTAGGTAAGCCAGTTGTTGGTTCAGTTAGTGAAAGCATAACATCCTCTGCAAAAAAGATTACGTTTGTATTCTTTAGGGCCTACCTGCATTCCTCTTATGTTTGGGCATAGTGCAAATAGCAAGGGGGAGAATGGGCAGCCCTGTCTAGTACCCCTAGTAATGTTAAACTGCTTGGAAACAAACCCCTGGTATGCAATAAATGCTACAGGACCAGTGTATAAGGGCATAATGCCCTTCAGAAAGCCTTCTCCAAGGCTAAATTTTTACAGTGTCTTCCACATAAAGGCCCAATCTATCCTATCGAATGCCTTCTCTGCGTCTAAAGATAGGATCATTTCCGGAATTTCTTCTTTAGAAACAATATCAATCAAGTTTAAAATTCTCCTGTTGTTATCAGGTACTATAAAACCTACCTGGTATGGATGGATCATGTCTGGCAACAATGTGGCCAGTCTATTTGCCATTATTTTAGAGTAGAATATCGGTCTGTAACTACCACATTATGCAGGGTCCTTCCCTTCTTTGGGGATCACAATAATTTTTGCCTCCAGTAATTCTGGTCTAATTGGGGAGCCTGAGAGAAACCTGTTAAACAGCCCCTGGAGGTGAGGTAGTAAGGGATCTATGCATTGTTTGTAATAGTAGTTTGTAAATCCGTCCGGACCAGTGGAAGCATGTGATCTTGTGGCACTAATTGCCCATTTAATTTCCTCTGTCGTGATGGGGAGTGCAAGGTCCCCTACCTGAGATTTATCAATTTGCGGAATCTTAATAGAAGAAAGAAAGTCATCAATTTGTAATTTATGGGCATGTGATCCCGAGTGGGGGGGAGCCGAGTATAGCTCTGTATTGAATTGCTGAAAAGCTTCAGCAATCTGGTCTGGCTTAGAGACAGGTACTCTTACTTTATTAATTATTTTTGGAATAAATGAGTCCACCCTTTATACATTAAGCTTTCTGGCCAGCATACTGTCTGGTTTATTGTTGCTTCTGAAAAAGTTGGCCTGCGTACGTTGTAGTATGGAGACCATATTTTTCCTAAGTACTGTATTTAGAGTTTGTTTATATTTCAAGATCTCATTGTAAGTTTGCGGGTCATTATGTGTGGCAAACAGAGATTGCAAAACAACGAAGTCAGAGGTGCTCATCAGAGAACAAACCAACCTTAATAGGTTAGTTCTATAGCCATAATAAGCCACTCTGAACGCAACCTCTTTTAGCTCACTTGTGCCCTTCACAGGGAGAAATATCCTGTAATATATCAGTCTGGTCCCACTCAAAAGAGTGACCCAGCCCCGAAATACAGAGATTGCAATTCTGAGATTCTACTATTAAGGTTGCTAATTTGCGCCCGGTCTGCTTTTTTCGCAACTGCCCACAACTGAATACAAACACCTCCCGCTGCACATACTCCCGCCTTGTCTATCTCGCCATCACTATTAATTGTGAAAGATTCTATAATTGCCTTGTTAATTTTATCTTTTATGATTAGATCATTTAGTAGGCATAGATTTAATGCCCAGGAGGGGGAGCGACCCCCTGGTAGGAACCCAGACAGGGAGGTCAGGACTAAGTCATGGTTCGACCATGAGATGGGCTGAATGGATGCTGCTGCTAAGTTTAGTGACAATTTAGTGACAATTAGAGTTTAAAATATTTTTAAGGGCCTAGGTAGCTGTGGGAGTTGTGGATGCAGAGGAAGCAGTTGATTTGTCTTTGGACGGGTCTAAGACTGTGTTCTTGTACTCCCTATGATCAAAATAGAGTGCTCCCAACACGTGATTAAGTTTGAAATTTTATTGAAGAATTTTTTTGGATCAGTATTTGGCACGTATATACATTGAGGAAGGTTATTTTACGTTCATGGATGGTGCTATGGACTGCCAAATATCTACCCTTGGGGTCTGTCTGAGTACGGGCGTGGAGGAAATTAAGCCTGCTTTTTCTCTTTTGCAGTGGAGTGGAATGTTTGTTTGTATGCTTTCCCCCAGAATTTGGGGGCTGCTAGTTTCTTAAAATGTGTTTCCTGCACCAGAATCACCCCCCCCCCCCCCTTAGTCTTTGGTACTCCTTTATGGCGACCCCCCTTTTGACTGGTTCATTCAGGCCCTGAGCATTGTGTGAAATAATATTGATATTCATGACTCACCCTAGTTCTGAGTCTAAAGATTCGGGAAGACATAGCGAGGGAGATATGCAGATGCCTCGGATTATTTGGTCAGATGAGCCTCCTGCTGGGACTTTCCTAGGACAACACGAGGAGTCAACACTCTGTACAAATTGGTACAATAATAAAATAGTCCGATAAAAGAAATAACGACCATGTAGAGAAAAATACAGTTGCCTACAAGTTAGTCTGGCGTTGGGTATCTGAATTTAAGCAGTCACAAACACTTCAGTAACTTCGAATAGTACTAAGCTATCGTAAAAACGATATATAATAGAAATATATAACAAAATGTGGATGTAGTATAACACTACTTCAAGGAGAGCGAACGCTGTCCTCTTAACTAAGGTGGTGAATCCAGTAGTATTAATAACTAATACTGACTGGATTTGCCGGGGGTGAATGTATAGTAAAGCCCTTAAGGAACACTATTACTGAGCACAAAAATTTTAAAGTGAAAAGTGATTATACAGAAATCTGACTAGCCTTGGCTAATGGCATCTGGAGTTCAAAAATTATCAGGCAGATTTGAGTGGAAAAACGGAACAACAACATGCTACACAACAATACATTACAATGTCATGGTGATTATGTAACATTCAGCTTTTTGTGGGCCCTTTCTTGTTGCCCTCTGGGAGGTTGGTTAAAGTCTCTGTCACAGGTTTTGAGACCAAGGGTTCTCTCTCGGATGGGTTGACTTTCAACAAGATCTCTGGGGACGTCTGTTCGATGAATGCCCCAGGTGGTCAGCAAGTTGATCCCCTCCTCTAAGGAGCTGACAGTAAAAAATGTGCTGTCTCTAGAAATAGACGAAATGGAAAGCCCCAAGAATATTTCCAGCCATGAGCCAGGATGCTGTCCAGTAATGGCTTCATCGCTTTACTTTTGGATAATGTTAACTAAGATAGGATCAAGAACACACTAGGTTGGCAACTCTCGATGTCTGGGATACCACCCCTGGACACTCTCATGAAAAGTTCTTTAGTAGTGAAATAGTGAAAGCATGCAATGATATCTCTGGGACGATCAGTCATGGTTAAGTGGCCTCCAAGGGCTCTGAGTCCAAATCTGGTAAAAGAAATTCACAAAGCTCAGACATATATAGGTGGAAGTCAGTCACTGATTCAGGCACATTTCTTAGCCTGACGTTCTCTCTTCTCTACCTATTTTCGAAGTCTTCTTAAAACGTCAGTTGGCGAGCTTGTTCCTCTGTTAATGCTGCAATTTCCTCCTCATGCTTGTGGTGGGGTTGTCTTAGCTCGTATTTCCCTTCAAGTGAATCAGTTTTAGCGTCAACATTATTTCAGACGTCAGGTTTGCTGAGACTTTTTGGATTTCCCCTTTGATGTCCTCTCTGAATGTGAGGATCAGGTCTTTGAGGTCTTGGGGGTCACCCTTGGTGCTTGGAGCCGTGTGTTCCATCGTTGAGGTTGTTTTTGTTTCAGTCTGATTCTTTAGAGATGCTGGGGGGGATGATCTTGGCAAGTAATATGACTGTATATTCTTGCTACTTTTCCTCGTGGATACTCCAGCCATGACATAGGATAATTCACTTTGTCACTTTCGCTTTTGCAAGTGTCCCAAAAAAGTAGTACATCTTAGGGAATGTTGGTTCAATAATGTGAATAGGCGCATAAATCAAAAACTTAATTGTGTTTCAGGGCAGTATAATTCTTAATGTCACTGTTTAGTCTTTAATTTTTATATAGTTTATAGTTTCTTTTCGTTTATGCCCCCTTCCACTCTGATTGCTGGAATAGGCTTTGTGGTATAGTGGGTTTTTCCCTTTGGGGGATTTATTCAGTTAATTCAGTTTGCCTGAGCAATTTGTTTTATATTGCTCGCCACAGGGTGGCAGTGTTACCCTGTTCTACCCTAGAATTTGCAGTAGGTTTAATATTACATGTACATTCCCTAGGATGTGGCAGCAAAAAGTAAAATGGCCACCTGTTGTTTACAAGGGTCCTACCCAAAGGAAAGGGGTATACCCACGATATGTAGTCCACTCCCTTACTGGCCCACTCTCAAGATAATCCAATATATTATGTCTTGGGGTTAAATAATATACTTGTGATGATAGAGCTATGCTCTTTTGACCCCCAATATATATGGTGTTAACCTTCCAGAATTCTTGTGATTCTTGTCTGCTCCTATAAGTGCACATGACAGTGTTGCTCTAGTTTTGTGATGCCCCTTTTTATAGTCTCAGAAAAAGTCTCTTAATAGTCGAAGCCTGGAGTCTATGACCCCTTCCAATGTGTTATGGCCACTTTATGAACTGTCCCAGCTCATAAGATCCTTCAAATTGTGTGACAAAAAGGGATCTTACAGGGCGCTTTTAAATCATATGGCACTCATATGTCGCGGTTAATGCTGTTAGGGATTGGTATTGGGGTTCCCCATGTGGTAGACTCTTTTAGCGTAGATCTTATGCCCCCCCCCCTTTTTTTTTATACTTGCTGTGCCTGTGATGCTGGGGGTCTTGTTCCTTTGTCGCTTGCCCCTGCACTGGAGTGTTGTTTGGGGTGGGGTGGAGGCCTCGGTGTTGTCCCCTAGCCCGGGTCCTCTGCTCTACAGAGGTTGTGTCTGTGTGCCTGAGCCGCGCTGCTCTCTTGTGGAGTCCAGCAGGGGTGTCTCTCGTCCGGAGGTCCTAGCCAGACGAGGTCGTCTCCTTGGGCCCTGTTTGGGTGGATTTCATAGCTTGTGGGAGGCTTGCCTGACCAGGGGAAGTACAGACAGGGCTAGGAACGATGACAGCCTAGCCCAGGCTTTAAACACGCTATGTCTTTTCATGGCTAACTCTCCTGATTGTTCTGTGGGTCTTCTGGACCTTATATTAGGGTTTTTGAGCAATAGCCTGAGGAATTGAATTTACAATAAGGCCAACCAATCACCTTTCTATAAAAATTGTATGCACTTCTCCCCTCATAAAGAGAACCCCCTTTACACCAGGTTAATGCCAGTTGAAGAGGGTCCTACCCTGTTGTGGGCTCTGGTGTTTTGGACCCACTGTGCTATAAATGTCAAACTCTGACATACATGTGCACTTGTACACACAGACAATGAGCTCTATTCACCAACACAAGAGTTTTCTCACTTGATTTCCCAAAGGAGCCTTCTCAAACTGGGGAGAGATTTTACAAAGTTGAAACAAACCCCACAATACAAGTTCGCTTAAGAAATCTTACCAGATTGCAGAACAAAATAAAAAAGTTTGTAAATATGGCCTAATGATACGCAGCTTCATACAAAGGTTCCCAATTTACTTCAGTCCAGTAGGGTCATAACATAACTGAACGTGGTGAGGCAATGAGCAGAGGTTGATTGTACTGCATGTTCTATACGGACATGACTGGTTTTACACAGATGAATTTCAGCCTCCTTCATGATCTCTGGAGCCAGTACATGTATCACTACACCTACTGGACCTGAAATTGCAACTGTGGGCTCCTTGATGTGGCTTAGCAGGAAGGTTCTAGCCATCTGTTCTATGGCAATCTTTCAGAGTGGAGTCATTAGCGGAGGATAGCTGCCCCCTCTCGAGTCATTCCACTGAATGCAACTTGGAAAGGTTGAGGAGCTAGAGAGAATAGAGCCGACATACTGCTATGAACCAAATCCTAGGATAGCCTTATGAAGTGGCCTCTAATGCCATGCAACTTCCTCCCCATGTTAAAGCCCAACTCTAGTGTCAAGTTCTCCCAGCCATTGGTAGCAGGGACTGTGCACAAAAAGTGGACATCCAGAGATGGGGAGCCAGCAGCCGAGGTGTGTGGAAGCAGAAAAGCTGAGCTCCCATACTACATTACATATATATATATATATATATATATATATATATATATATATATATATATATATGAAGGCTGGATTCATCAATCCTGATACTGGACAAACATTAATTTCTCCTACCTCGCTTTTTGTGGAACTCGACTGAGTGGCCCGAGGCAGCCTGTGATCAGGAAGGCAAGTCTGAATCATATAACCTGCCTTTACCATAATATCCTGCTCAAAGTGGTAAAAAAGAGGACACGAGGAGCAGGGGATGACGCTATGAACCCCTAAAGACGAGCACGCTGTGATAGAAGCAGCAAACCCTACAGAAGACCGCCTGTGTACATACAGAGAGGAAGTGTGCTCACCCCATTCTGCAGCAGAAAAGCTCACTGTTGATCCGGTCCATAGGGCTGGGAAGTGAGACCCAAACAGAGGGCTTTTCAAATAAACATCCTCAAATATCCATAACAGACTCTTCCTGGTCCCTCACATACAATCAAAGCGAATATCTCACTCAGTTTAGAAAAAAACAGCAACTTCTATGTTCAGGAGTTACAGTGGAGAAAGTTTTATGAAGCACATAAGTAACTGCGTCATTCAAACTGTGTGGTGTTTTTGACGGACACATATTCTGTTTACAAGATATTTTATATAAACAAAGTGTCTAGAAAAGTGAATGCTGGATGTTATAAGATTATATGGGTAAGCTTGGAGACACCTCAATATTTCAAAACTATATTTGCTGTGCCACATCCTTTTTTCCATTTCACAAGGAAAATAACATAGGACAAAGCTATACTACCCTGAGAAGAGAATGGCTGCCTTGTACCAGTAATGAAGTGTGATGCTCTTAATTTAAGGGAGGTATTGGAGAAGAGAATGGCTGCCCTGTACCAGTAATGAAGTGTGTATGCTCCTAAAGAAAGGGAAGGTAACAGCTTGCAGTGACTCAGTGAAGATTAATATAGATATGAAATGAGATATCTAGAAGATAAATATATATATATATATATATATATATATATATATCATCAGAATCCCTATAGAACATGATAATAATTATCACTGTCTGACTGGATTATTATATATGGAATAAGATATCTGGAGATATATACACACGTGTCAGAGTGCCAGAGAGTATAGCTGTCCTGGTTCCTGTACAACTTCTGAAATGGATGTTAAGATGTTATAATGCCTTACACATGAAACATTGTCAAAGACTGTATAAGCGATTATCTGATGGATCTGATGGGTTGGTTTGGCCAAAACCGCATTATCAAGAACAACTGAAGAAGTATAAAATCGTAACAAGAGATTAAGGAGGAGGTCCAGAAAGCAGCAGATCTCAAAGGAGAAATCAAAGCAGTAGACTCCAGAGTAACAGAAATGGAGAAAAAAATACAACAATCTGTTAGAGGAACATTCCCAACTGGAGGAATAGATGCATGTTTTAGGAGATGAGCAGAGACAACTCATATATACTCAAGAGGACTTAGAAAACCGGTGCAGCAGGCAGAACGTTCATATCCGCAACCTCCCATAAACGATAACAGATCTTCCCCTATATACTGTATCTTCGACCTCTGCAAAAATCTCCTGCCTAACCTGGAAGAGGAAGTTTTCAAAATAGATCATATTCATAGGGCATTGGCCGGTCGCCCTTCTTCTGGAGAAAGACAGGGACGTAATAGCGAAATTCCATTACTATATAACCAAAGACCTCTTTATGAAAGTGGCAAGACCAGGTATCCCAGAAATTGATGGAGCTCAACCGAGCATATGTGCTGACCTTTCCCTGACCACTCTATACAAACAGAGAATGCGGAAACCCATCTTGGGAAAACTCCAAGTATATCTCCATCCTTAAGTTAAATAATTTCCATTTAAACTGAACGTTCTGAAGGAAGGGAGAACCTATTCGTAACATGGAAGAAGGAATAGCGCTACATTCATCTTGGCATATCCCTGTGCTTGGAACTCTGGGACACACTCAACGTCTAGACCCTAGGCCCAAAAGATGCCCAAGAGCAAAACCGTGCTAGTGAGACTGAACGCTGTCCGACTGAGCCCAGTTCCACAACCACGTATTGCATGGGCCCCATGACTCAAGCTGGATTTTTAAGTAGCTTTTTTAGCACTCACATATTGTTGTATTGAGCTAAGAGAGACCTCAATTTTGCACACCAGAACCACTAGGTCTTAAATTCTTGAATTGTTATTTTATTTAGGTACCTCGTAAAGAATAGATGCCAGACCAGGATCTAAGATAAATTAATTAGAACCTTATCAATCGTAGTCACACTTACATTAATCTTATACAATAGAAGTGCCCCATAGGGGTTACACTTTATATTTTCCTCTTTTTTTTCCCTTTAAGCGAGTCGCCAGTGTACCCAATTTGAGGGATACTTACTAAGAGAACAGCTTTTTGCTTTCCGCCGTAAAGTTTATACTGTAGTTTATTTTGCATAATTCTATCATAAAACTATCTTAGTAACGAGTTAACTAAATACTGTCATATGGATTTGAAAAACGTATTGTGCAGTACTTTGCTCTAATAGTTTGTATATTTCTCTTGTCTGTTTCTAGCATTTTCTTCCCCCCTTTTTTCCCCTTTATGCTCTGCCTACTCCCTTGCCTATGTGGTGAAGACTACTCCTATTCACACCAAATATATACCTTTCTCTAGTTTATCTTCCACTGGGGACAATACAAATACTGGACACTGTAGCCTAAGTTCCTCAATCAGTGAAGGTGGTGAGAAATGGATCTAAAAATAGCTTTGAACAACGTCCAAGGGCTAAATGAACCGATAAAGCAGGGTATTGCCCTGGTGGATTACAACCGTATGGGTATAGACATTGTTCTAATTCAAGAAACCCATTTGAAAAAAAAAAACGCTAGCCAAAAATATTGGGGTAAATACTTTACGCAAACATATCACTCAACTGCACCGTAAAAAAAAAAAAAAAAAAGAGGTGTTTCAACCTGATGACTGAAGGCAACATTCTGCTTGGATCTCAGGGGGCGATCTGAACTCCGTACTAGACCCTGCAAAAGATAGATTGGGTACTACACCTCAGTCTGATTCCTACGGCCACTAAATCTTTTAAATCACTACTCAAAACTCAGGGTATGCTCGATAAATGGAGGATGCTACATCCTAATGAAACGATATACACACATTACTCAGCTAGACACAACTCACACTCCTGTATCGACTATTTTAATTCAGCAATACTTCACATTGACTGCCATTGGAGAGAACGCCACGATCAACATACACATCAGGCAGCTAGCCCAGCTGCGTAGAGGACGCATTTAGGCTGCGAGGGATGATCCAAGGGTCTGAGGAAGGTTTAAGTTAAGAGAAGGCAGCCGTAGAGGGAGCATAAGAACCAAACAGAAATAACCGTTACCCGTCAGCAACATAAACCCGGACCAAGGTCTAATGTGATGGCAGTGGGGGTGTCCACCCTCATCAAGCAGATAGGGAAGCAGTGAGTGGACCTGAAGGACAGTTAGCGCTGAGGAGACCGGGCAGACCACGTTGAGCAACGCCAACATCCCTGGTAGAGATACACCCCTAGATAGACTGCCTTTAGCTTGTGCGTGCTAGGTTGCTCAAGTACACCAAAGGCGAATGCGGAAGGAAACAGGGGCAGGATCCCTATCCAGCGTGATACCCCACAATTTAAATTTTAAGACCAGAAGGGTAGAAGATCGCTTTTAGAAATAGCACCAGGTGGAGATAGACCCCACATAGCAGGCGCCATTTGTGCCAAGGTGGGAAAGCTGGCAACACACCGGCACCGTCTTGGTTTCATTTAAAGACTGCAAATGTAAAACTATGTAAATATAACTAAAAACGCAACACAAGGGACATTTATAGACTCACCCCATTGCATAATAAAGGTGATACACCTCCCCTCTAGTAAACCACAGTACATGATATTGGGATAAAGAAAATCCACTAAAGCACGAGCTAAAAGAGGACTATCGTTTTGGTTTTTATGTTATGCAGCCAGCATGATAGAATAACTACACAGAATTCTCTCTACAGCCACCTTAAGGCACCTGTCCACACAAATTTATTTAGTGGAGAGAATCAAACTTCTGTGTATTCTGGACAACGTTTCGGAAATTGTAATGCTATTCTTGCAAATATAGAAAATGGTCCAATACTGCCACCCTGTGGCCAACTGAGGTACTTGAAATATTCTACATAAAACTGTAACAGAGTCCAAGATTTAGCTTACTTTTTACATCCAAGGCTAGGACAGATGATGACATTAAGCCCAAATTAACATCAAAAGGGCTCTACATGAGTATGGGATCCTAATTGATATGAATTGACAAAAATGACCACAGTCAAAATTATCACAAGAATGCTATAGCTCCAACAAGCTGGGGAAACATATTGCTAGCAAAAGCATTACTGAATTCTGCAGAACTCCTGAGGTCCAGCGGCTTCCCTCACAAGGCCACTCTGACGGGTCCGATAATGGGGTAGGGCCTAAACCAGCTTATCAGCAAATGGAACTTGCAGATGGTTAATTAAAATCACGAACCGCAAACTCAAACGCAACATTTTCAAGTCCGTATATACACTGCTCAAAAAATTAAAGGGAACACTAAAATAACACATCCTAGATCTGAATTAATTAAATATTCTTATGAAATACTTTGTTCTTTACATAGTTGAATGTGCTGACAACAAAATCACACAAAAATTAAAAAATGAAATCACATTTTTCAACCCATGGAGGTCTGGATTTGGAGTCAACCCCATTATGAAAGTGGAAAAACACACTACAGGCTGATCCAACTTTGATGTAATGTCCTTAAAACAAGTCAACATGAGGCTCAGTAGTGTGTGTGGCCTCCACGTGCCTGTATGACCTCCCTACAACGCCTGGGCATGCTCCTGATGTGGTGGCGGATGGTCTCCTGAGGGATCTCCTCCAAGACCTGGACTAAAGCATCTGCCAACTCCTGGACAGTCTGTGGTGCAACGTGACGTTGGTGGATGGAGCGAGACATGATGTCCCAGATGTGCTCAATTGGATATAAGTCTGGGGAACGGGCGGGCCAGTCCATAGCATCAATGCCTTTGTTTTGCAGGAACTGCTGATACACTCCAGCCACATGAGGTCTAGCATTGTCTTGCATTAGGAGGAACCCAGGGCCAACCAAACTAGCATATGGTCTCACAAGGGGTCTGAGGATCTCATCTCGGTACCTATTGGCAGTCAGGCTACCTCTGGCGAGCACATGGAGGGCTGTGTGGCCCCCCAAAGAAATGCCACCCCACACCATTATTGATCCACTGCCAAACCAGTCATGCTGGATGATGTTGCAGGCAGCAGAACGTTCTCCACAGCGTCTCCAGACCCTGTCACGTCTGTCACATGTGCTCAGTCTGAACCTGCTTTCATCTGTGAAGAGCAAAGGGCGCCAGTGGCAAATTTGCCAATCTTGGTGTTCTCTGGCAAATGCCAAACATACTGCACGGTGTTGGGCTATAAGCACAACCCCCACCGGTGGATGTCGGGCCCTCATACCACCCTCATGGAGTCTGTTTCTGACCGTTTGAGCAGACACATGCACATTTGTGACCTGCTGGAGGTCCTTTTGCAGGGCTCTGGCAGTGCTCTTCCTGTTCCTCCAAGCACAAAGGCGGAGGTAGCGGTCCTGATGCTGGGTTGTTGCCCTCATACGGCCTCCTCCACATCTCCTGATGTACTGGCCTGTTTCCTGGTAGCGCCTCCATGCTATGGACACTACGCTGACAGACACAGCAAATCTTCTTGCCACAGCTCGCATTGATGTGCTATCCTGGATGAGCTGCACTACCTGAGCCACTTGTGTGGGTTGTAGACTCTGTCTCATGCTACCACTAGAGTGAAAGCACCACCAGCATTAAAAAGTGACCAAAACATCAGCCAGAAAGCATAGGAACTGAGAAGTGGTCTGTGGTCACCACCTGCAGAATCACTCCTTTATTGGGGGTGTCTTGCTAATTGCCCATAATTTCCACCTGTTGTATATCCCATTTGCACAACAGCATGTGAAATTGATTGTCACTCAGTGTTGCTTCCTAAGTGGACAGTTTGATTTTACAGAAGTGTGATTGACTTGGAGTTACATGGTGTTGAGCAGTGTATTTTTTTAAGACATGGGGAAACATATTGCTAGCAAAAGCATTACTGAATTCTGTAGAACTCCTGAGGTCCAGCGGCTTCCCTCACAAGGCCACTCTGACGGGTCCAATAATGGGGTAGGGCCTAAACCAGCTTATCAGCAAATGGAACTTGCAGATGGCTCATTAGCAAAAATAGAAAGGATGATACATGAACAAGTAACTCAAGCTGTAGATGGACTTAGGAAGGACATTCACTCTCTAGGGCAGAGAATGCTTTTGTTAAAGGAAACCACGGACCAGATCATTGAATCTCAGAAGCATTAAAGACAAGAGATTACACAAAATTCCACAAAGATAGCTGGAAGATAAGGTTGAAGACTTAGAAAACCGCTCTCGCAGATATAACATCAGAATTGAAGGAATTCCAAGTGCAATCACCAATCTGCAACAATTTGTTAAAGGGGTAATCAGCACCATCCTATCTACGCACCCTGAAGATAACTGGGAAATTGAAAGGGCCCATAGAGCCCTTGGGTCAGCAAGAGATCAAAATGCACCCAGGGATGTAATCCTCATGTTCACCTAACAAAAAACTAGGGATTTATTGCTGACTTCATCTAGGAAAATGTCAGAGATAACAGGCCCAGATGGAACCCTTTTGCAACTCTACATGGACCTATCCCCGGTTACGTTGGCCAGACATAAGGCTATGAAACCTTCTCTACAAATTTTAACTAAAGCCAAAACTCCTTACAAATGGGGTTTCCCGTTTGCGCACATATTTTAGTTTAAAGGCTCAACATACAAAGTACACTCATTGGAAGAGAGCAAGGAAAGCCTTCATTTTTTATAAACATTTTAAGCCTGCAGTGATCTTCTTACAGGAGGACTCCCTTTGCTAAAATTAATGTTCCATGCTTTCTACAAGGTTTATCCGACATACTACACTTGCAATAACAAAAAAAAGGCATAGCCACGCTTATTCACAAAAACATTCTCTTTCAAATAGAGAAAACAATAAAAGATAAAGAAGGTAATTTCCTTATTCTGACGGCAGCCAATATTGAATAAAAAAAAAAGTTTCACTAATATTTATGCTCCTACTATTACCCCACACAATTAATTTAGAAAACTTCTAATGCATTTGGAGCCTACTGAAATAGGTCAAATTATTTTAGGTGGTGACATTTAGTTTTACATCTGCACTTAGATCAAAAAATATATCCAAAACAAGATACTCAAAGTAAGGCAGATAAAGACTCTTTTGCAACAATTAGGATTGGTTGATGTCTGGAGGGGACACCACCCGGAGGATAAGGAATATACATATTTAAGAATTGACTCACTATTAAATTGATGTTAAGCACTCTAATAAGGCCCTAACGTTAAGCACTCTAAGGCCCTGATAATTCCATGCCCATGGTCTGATCACTCGGCAGTAGCCCTAAAAACTTAGGCCTAAATCTTAAGACCAAATATAGTTGGAGGATAAATGAAAGGCTTCTATCAGTTAACCGGAGTTAAAACAAGCCAATCTTATTTTTCCAAAAGCAGGTCGGTATCCCTTGCAGACCAAAAACTATTGCCCAATTTCATTATTAAATGAGGGACATACAAATGTTAGCGGAGTTAATGTTGGTCTGAATGTCTAAATTCAACCCCCAGAATTAATACATAAAAACCAAGTAGGCTTAATTCCTTTTCGGCAGGCAGGGGACAACATTGGGAGAATACTAATTATCTTCCATTTGGCCAAATGCGCCGGTACTCCACTTTGTACTTTGGCACTGGACTAAGAGAAAGAGATTCCCAATTCTGATCTTTAGATTTATATGGAAAAATAAACGTCCTAGAGTAAGGCGATCACTTATGCATAGAAACAAAAATGTGTGCGTTTGTGGTGGGCGGGGGGGGGGGGGAGGAGGTCGTTTATCTGGTCCCAATCAAAAACAATATTTTAGAGCAGTTCAGATTTCTTTTATACCTCAAGCTTATTCGAAAGAACATTAACCGTTATGGGTGTTCATTGAAAACCTTCAAATTAAACAACTCAAATGGGATACGGACTCCTCCAAGCACAACCTTAGATATTTAACCAAAGAATCCTATGATTGAGTTACCCTTTGAGAACTGGGCTTGGGTTGATTCCAGGCATCGGTTGAAACATAATATTTCCCAATTAACCTCAGTCTTTACCTCTTCACAAATCTTATATACTATGAATGAGTCAAAAATAGGGTGGCTCATCAATAAATTAGAGGCAAGGTTGAAAGATGAACTTCTACTTACAACAGCTACTAAGTTTTTACATAGAGTATACTCTCCACCAGACAAATTGCACAAGTTGAACTTTTGAATTTCCTCTGTTTTAGAGTGTGAGAAAACTGGGACCATTTTATGTGTCTGGCGGGGCTGCGGGTTTGCCCAGGACATGTGGTTAGGGATTACAGAAATAGCATCTGAAGTATTACATACCTGCATTAATCCATCAGTTGAGCTATGCCTGCTAGGCATTCCCTGTTTCTCACATAGAATCTTTGTGGATCTTACAAATTTTGGTCACGCAATGTTAAGTTAAGGGCTTGCACTACATGGTGCCAGCATGACTTTGTGCAACAAGTTGTAGCCTTTCAGGGTCCCTCTGTGTCATCTGCCACGTCATGCCTGTTATTTGCGCAAGGACGCTCCAACGATAAAGGATGGAAACAGATTGCAGGCGCACATAGCGATGGCCCCAATCAGCACCAAAGCCAGTAGCACTGATCGCAAGGCAAGCAACACTTTAAAAAAAGTTTGGTTGGAGCGTCTAGAGCAGGAAGACGCAGGGAGAAAGAGCTCCTGCTCCAGAATTCTTAAAGAGGCCCAAAAAGGGCCAAAAGTCCGGCCAGGGCAGGCCACAACTCCCCACAAGACCGGGGGGGGGAGCATAGGGGACACCCCCGAACCCCCTGAGGCGCACCTAAAAAGCCCGCCGGCATAGATAGCGCGGCCGCGCTCCGGCAGGGCACAACAGGGCTGAAGCCCAATCAGTGCTCCTCTACAGGAGGTCCCCAAGACCCGTGGACCGGGGGTACCGTCCGGGCCCCGCTGGATCCAGCATCAGGAGTGGTACAGTCGTGCCAGGAGGGATCCCAGAGCTGGGAGGCGGCCATCTTGCCTGCACACGAGGCGTCAACGCTGCGGGAGGCCCAGACAGGGTGAGTGCCAGGGGCTCCCCGGGGGGCGATCCCAGGTGACTGGCCAGGGCAGAGAGGCCTGAGAGGGCTGAGGAGGCAGCAGGAGAGAGGGGGAAAGAGCCCGCCATTTTGTAATCTGGGCCTAGTGGAAGGGCCTTGGTCAGCCCTATATCTCCCTACAGCATCCCACACTGCTAAGGAGTGAAACACCAAGAGACACTGAGGCTGCTGAACTGGGGTCAGGCTGCTCAGGGTAGGATCTGCCCTACAAGCCTGGCACAGCGTGACCCTCTCCCTGATCCAGCTCATGTAAGTGACTCTGCATTTCTTTATTAAGCACATCACTGGTGCACGGCCATCTTTATTGCTCCTTCACATACAGACTGCCTCTGGTAGCATATATCTGACCAGAATAACAGTGAGAAGGCTTCTACGCCAATTTTTCTTGCAGTGGCACAGACCACTATTTGCTGATATCCACGTACATACACCTGGAAAGACACAGCATCAGGAGTGAAAGTAGCCTGGGAACGCAGACCCCCACCCCATTTGTGCGGCATCAGTTACCAAGTATATATTGGCCATTGGCGCGAGGTTGTCACAGCGATTTAGGGCAATTCTGAAGTGACAGTGACACCTAGTAGTTGAACAATTCAAGACGCCAGGCAGGGGAGGACTGAAGAACATGGGCACGCACGCTTCATATAGAAGGTATGTGCGGAAGGGATCCTGGAGCTAGAGGCAATGGGGAGGCGACAAGCAGAGTAAGCTGAAATAATGAGATCCATGAGCGACAAGGAATACCCCAGTACCCTAGCCTGAACAGCCGCAGCGCACATAATCGTCACAAACCCCATGCCAGGGGCGGTATCCTAGCAGCCCACACAAGCTAAAATAGCCAACACCAGGGAGACCCTCTATAACCAAGACGAACCCCCGGTGACCTGCGGGGATGGAGCAGAAGCAGGACCGATGATGAAGAAAGGGAAGAAAAGCATAACCTCCAGGGGCATATCCGATCATTTCCCAGTAGCAACCACACCGAAAAGCAAATCAGGGGAGAGCTCCCCAGAACGGTCGGAGATGTCGGAAGCGGAGGGAGACTGGCCCAATACAATCACAGATGTGGACTTCTCGGTGTCGGCAATGGCCAAATTCGAAGTGTTGCTGAAAACCCAGCTGACGTTGGCCCTAAAGGAAGTGAGAGATGAGATCTGTGCGGTGGGACAGAGAACCCATGAGCTGGAACGAACAACTGACCAAATCATATCCGCTCAGGAGGAAGATAAGCTGGAGATAAGTGCTAATACTTCTCGCATTGAGGCTCTGGAAAGCAAGATAGAGGATCTAGAGAATAGATCCCGTAGACACAACGTCCGTCTGAGAGGCGTCCCGACGAAAGTGGGTGACATCATGGCGTACCTTGAAGCAGTATTCTTTACCATCATCCCCGGCCATCAAAAGGAGGAACTGCTGATAGAAAGGGCCCATAAGGCTCTGGGTGGCCCTAGCAACCCAGAAAAACCAAAAGACATTGTTGTGCGCTTTGTGAGACAAAGTTCCAGAGACCTGCTAATGGCTAAGGCAAGAAGGTTGCCCAAGACAGTGGGACCGGACGGTTCTTCTTTACAACTGTTTGCAGATCTTGCCCCAGCAACCTTAGCAAAAAGGAGAGAGATGAAACCAGCTCTGGAAATCTTAACTGCGAACAAAATCCAGTATAGATGGGGATTTCCATTTAGCATCCAATTTGAATGGAGGGAGCAATCACATAGAGCTTTTTCCCTAGCAAGCCTTCAAAAAAAGCTGGTGCATTTACAGCTGGTACCAGAAGGTACTAACCTGTTGGGTCAGCTACCCAGACCCAGAGAGAGGCCTTCCAGAGAATGGTCCGAAGTCTCCGTCAGGAAGAAACAAAGACACAACAACAGACTGGAGCAACGAGATCAGGGTAGTGGTACCAAGGAAGGGGATGTAATGATGTAATGGACGGATAAGCTATTTAATAGTAGCAGGGACTAAAGGCCGTACTTATGGTCAATAATGTAGAGTCTTACTTTACGGTTTAGAACGAGTCAGAGTAATGGTCGAGGGGAAGCTGGGGTTTTGCTTAGCAACAAAGCGTATCAAGAATGAGGATCGCAGTTAGGATAATCAAAGCGGAAGCTTATATTGCTTGTTTGCCGCCCATAGTTTATTGGGGGAAGGTTTTTTGTTTTGTTTTTCTTTTAGTAGATAAAACTGAGTAGTATAGTTGTCTACTATCAGGAAGTTCCTCACACTAGGGATCTTTAGTGGGTTCAGGGATCTCCACTCCCTAGGCACGAAGGTGCAAGATGGTTAGTTATGTGAGGAGGAGGGGGGAGGGTGGGGGGAACAGGGCCCAAAATGGTTTAGTTTTTCAAGTTCTGTTAATGTGTTTTTACTGTATTTCTCTTGCTCAGGCTGGTAAAGAAACGGATGCACTGGCAACTCGCCGGCTCTCACAGACCTCTCCCGCGGAATCCAAATCCTCTGTCTCCACAAATGGTGAGTCACCACTGACAATAGTAACACACGACTATAATACCTATGGCTGAGTCAGAATACGTCTGCATCACACATAACGTTAGAGGCTTTAACACCCCCTCCAAAAGAAGCAAAGCGCTCCAATCTTACAAAGCCCATAACCCGGCGGTTATATTTATCCAAGAAACACACTTTAAACGCCGCCAGGTCCAGTCCTTTATGGACAAAAACTTCCCCATATTTCACACTACATGTAGTAACTCTAAGAAGGAAGGGACAGCGATTCTGTTACACAAAAATTTCCCGTTCTTACTAGACAAAAAAATAGTAGATAAGCAGGGATATTACCTGTTTCTGACAGGGACCGTCCTAGACCTCCCGGTTACCTTAGCCACCATGTATGCCCCTACTAACTCTCCACACAATCATTTAATCAGAGCGCTGAGACACCTAGCGAAAATGAGGGAGGGTAAGATCATCCTGGAGGGAGACTTCAATCTGACGTTGGACGTGAAAAACGATAGAACGGGAAAAGACTTAGGAGGCAAATTTTCTAAAAAATTGAAAATAATTCAATTACTGCTAGGGGAACTAGGAGTAGTGGATCTATGGAGGGAATGTCACCTAGGGACAAGAGAATTCACCTTCTACTCATACCCCCACAAAGAATACTCCAGAATAGATTACATACTAACAGACTCAGTACTGTTGAAGGAGGCTAGGGGGGTGGAAATAGTACCCTGTGCTTGGTCAGACCATAGCCTGGTTAAGGCGACCATAAATCTAGGCCCCACAACTAAACCTCCATACAAGTGGAGACTGAACGAAAGAGTATTGACGATTCCGTCAGTTAAGGACAGAATAACCCAAGAATTAGAAGTCTAATGAAACACCGGAGATGGGGATTGGCTGGGTCTGGGTGGCGCATAAGGCATACATCAGGGGCATGTGTATAAAGGAAGCGGCCAAGTTTAGGAAAGAACAGAAAGCTCGAGAACAGAAACTTACAGAAGAGCTAGGCGTCCTAGAAAAGGGTAACCAACAAAAACCTAACAAGCAGACTAGGCGGGAAATTGAAAGAGTGAGAGTAGAATTGGATAAGATTTACTCAGAAAGGGCAGAAAAATTGCTTAGGAGAACCCATCATAAATTCTTCCTCCAAGCAAATAAATCTGATAGGATGCTGGCGAGAAAGTTAAGATCAAAACATATGCAATCAAGAATTCATTGTATAAAAGTAGGGGGCAGTGTAAGAACGGCTAATCCCACTAGGATACAGGAAAGGTTTTTCCACTTTTATCAGAACCTCTACTCGGCGGCCGGTAAGATAACAGAAGGTAGCATAAGATCATGGCTAGACAGGTACGATTTACCAAGATTGGAGGAAACTGAGGTAGAAGCGCTAAACACCAAAATTTCACTCGAAGAAGTTAGGAAAGGAATACAAGCATTGAAGAGTGGTAAAGCCCCGGGTCCAGATGGGTTCTCCAACATGTATTATAAGATCTTCAAGGATCAGTTGGCACCCAGATTAGCCAAGTTGTATAACCATATCTTAGGGGGGAAGTCAATTCCCCCTGAAATGAATCTGGCCGAAATAACTCTTTTTTCTAAGGAAGGGAAGGACAACACAGAGGTTAAGAACTACAGGCCCATTTCATTGCTGAATGGGGATATTAAACTCTTGGCTAAGATTATGGCGGACAGAGTCTCAAAATTTCTTCCACGTATTATCCACAAAGACCAGGTAGGGTTTGTCCCCCATAGACAAGCTCGAGATAACATTAGAAAAGTAATTAATTTAATCCACCATGCCAATAATAACAAGATCCCGGCATGCCTATTGGCGTTAGACATTGAGAAGGACTTTGATTCTTTGGAGTGGCCATACCTTGGGGAGGTCTTAAAGAAATTTGGTTTTACAGGAGGATTCCTAAACTTAATTAATACATATTATAGAAACCCGGAAGCGCATCTGAAGCTCCCGGGCACACTGAATCAGGCTATCAAAATTGGAAGGGGCATGAGACAGGGGTGTCCCGTGTCCCCCTTACTCTTTGCCATCGCAATTGAACCATTAGCACAGGCAATTAGGATGAACTCAGGGATCAAGGGTCTGGTAATAGGGCAACAACACTATAAACTTAACCTGTTTGCAGACGATATGTTGTGCACAATAACAGAACCTGAACATTCCATTACTACCTTGATGGACACCCTCTCAGAGTTTGGTCGCAAATCAGGGCTCCTCATTAACGTCGGGAAAACAGAAGCATTGGCTATAAATCTGGATTCTCACACAAAATAATTAATATCAGACAAGTTCAAATTCCAATGGGCCAAGGACTACATTCAGTATCTAGGGATAAAAATCACGCCGCATACAAATTTCTTATATAGGTCTAACTATCCCCCGCTTTATAAAAGACTTAGTGAAGATATGCATAAATGGTCTAACTATCCTATTTCATGGCTGGGAAGGATTAACTCCTTTAAGATGACAATTCTACCGAAGCTGTTGTATCTGTTTAGGACCCTGCCAATCCCCATCAATTAGGTAGACTTGAAAGGGTTTCAAAGGAAAGTATCCCAGTTTACATGGAAGGGCAAACCCCCCAGAATCAAAAAGGAGATAATGTACAAGCACAAGGATAGGGGTGGACTATCATTTCCAGACCTGAAGAAATACTATAGAGCGGTGCAATTATCGTTTATTCCCTTAATTCATTCAGGGGTTCACCAACCGCTATTGAAAACGCTAGAAGACCAGTGGCTAAACCCTTACACCTGGGACACCCTGGTCTGGTTGGATGGGGTGCCGGAAAGATTAAGCACCCGGTTATTGCCAATACGTTACAAGGATGGAAATGGGCCCTGAAACACACAAACCTTTTTAGACACCCATACCCGATGCTCTCGGTATTTGGGCATCCACAGTCTCCAACAGGGATCAGCTCAGAGGCAAAATGGTGGTGGAAATCTAGGGGGCTAGATAGGCTAGGAACGGACATTCCAATAACATACGAATACTTGAGAGATCATCATAATATCCCTATTGATCAACATTTTAATTTCTGCAAAATCAGACATTTGGTCAATACTATAAGTAGAATGCAAGGCTCCCCGAAAAAAAACATGGCTTTTGGGAATATGTCAAAAAGTTCCCCTGACTAAAGGAATCATAGGGGGTATATACGAAATTTATAATACACCTACAGAACGGGTAAGGGATAAATACATAGAGGAATGGGAGAGGGACATAGGAGAACACTGGGAAACAGAGAAATGGGAGAAAGTTTGGAAAAATATTTATAAAGGTTCACTGAACCACACACTTCTAGAAACTGCCATTAAGGTCCTCCACAGAACTTACCTAATCCCTGTAAGAATGGCGAAGTGGAACAAATCAGGGGGGATATATTGTACAAGGGGCCGTCAGACCCCTGGCTCATTCATACACATGTGGTGGGAATGCCCTAAAGTTGCTCAGGTATGGACAGCTGTGACAGATCTTGCTGTTGACATTCTCAAAACCCCAGGAGGGGGCTCGTTAGATTCATGTTTATTGGGAATCCCAGACCCACGGCTATCCCCAACACAAAATAAGCTACTACAATTCATGTACATGGCTACCAAGTCACTTATCGCTAAACATTGGAAAACGGATACACTTAAACTTCAGGCTATAAAAAAACAAAATAAACTATCTAGCAGTAAACGAGCACATGACACATTTTAGAAGATTCGGTCCAGAAATACAGAGACATATGGGAGCCATGGTTAGCATATGCGGGCTAGCAAGGATGGAACACAGGTGGGTAAGGCGACAGAGATAAGGAAAACAAAAGGAAAAAAAAAAAAAAAAAAAAGGGAAAGACTAGGAGGAGGAGGAGGAAACGTGAGAGGCGCTAGAGTCCGGCGAGGAGCCATGAAGTTCAGAAAGGTAAAACGAATAGAAATTATAATACTTTTTTTTATATTGTATGAGAAAATACAGGTGACACTACAGTTTTGAATTTTGTTCAAGTTTAGGTGTGTAAGAATGAATAAAGGATATGGGGAATTGATATGTTGAATGAGAAACAGACACAGGGGTCAGAGAGTGGGGAAAGGTTCACAATGAGCTACAAAGGCGCTCATTGCAGACCTCTGGATGAGCGCCAAAGGCGCTCATCGCTGGCCTTGTGCCGATTGCCTTTGTGGTGGGTTGCACGTCGTCTGCAATGAGCGCTCACAAGTCAAAGCCGATCATTGCTGGGCTCGCGATGAGCGCCAAAGGCGCTTATGGCAAGCCATGCAATGAGCTCTGAAGGGGCAGAGCCTCGCATTGTGTGGCAAACTGCATTGCCAGGATTACAATTTTATTGCCGTCATTTTTGATGGGCAAGTAGCTAGTATATAAATAAACCAAAATAAATGGTTAGTTTATGCTACCAGCCAAAAATCACTTTTATCCAAAACTGTTTTCCATTTTTTTTGCAATGGGAAATTATAAATAGGTTAAACTCTCATGATGTAGGAAGAGTGTTGAGTGTGGGTCATTCTTCTGTATATTTAGGGGGATTTGGCAAGACTGACTTTACTATAGATACACTATTATCTAAAACTCTTTGAATACCTCAACATGGGGTGAGGAATGCAGACAGGCTCCGGGACAGACTCTAAACCTGGAAAACTTAGAAAAGATTTGAAGACATACTGTGACAGGTAAAAATTAAATGAGATCTTGAATGTTTAGAACCTTTACAATTGGTATTTAGTTATTGGACACTTATTGTTTATTTTGGGTTTGATATTATGGTCATTATTAATTTATGTATCCTATAGAAAACTTTAATTTGCTGTATAAAAGTTAGGAGGAAAAAAGGATGTGGTGGAGTCACATTATGATCTGTCGGAAAACAAATCTCAAACACTTTACATATGTAACGTCAATAACTGCTTATGTCCATATTGATAATATCATTACTTGAATTACAGACTTGTGACCATAAAGAATATTGAAGCAAAAAAAAAAATTCTGACGCAGGTATCCGGCCCATCTCCTGGTCAGACCATGAACTGGTTAGTATCTCAGCGATTTACTACCCAAGGGATGCTCTCTCCCTAAAATTAATAGATATCCCGATATCCATGAACGAAATCAAGACGGCAATTAAGGAATCTAAGACACACAAAGCCCCTGGCCCAGATGGTTTCTCCAATTCCTACTAGAAGCAAAGGCTTGCAAGAGTGAAGACATTGATTTGGATAAATGATTTTTACAAAACCCCACCCTGCAGAACAAATTGGCAGAGCAAACCCCCTTTGATGCCACACAAGCAGAAGTTTGGGAAACAAGCATGCAGCTAAAAAGGCTTTTTGCCCCTTGCTTGCGTCATTTGATACATTTTTCAAACAAGTGATTTTTTTACCCCAAATTACATGGATTCTCTAACTTTTCCTTTTTTAGACAACACATAAATGAGATCTAATCTGATGAATGCAATTTACAAGAAACTTCAATCTAGTTTTTATGCTACCTGAAAAAAAAAAAAGTGTTCAATACAGAAGATATCTGCCAGTGTAGTTTCATTTCATTTGAGTAACCAAATTAAGATAGTCAAGAAACACAAGTGATGTCAATAGGTTTATTTGAAGTATTCCAAGACTCTGATAGAAAATTTCATGAGGCAGAATTTAGCTGTCAGCAGCTTTTTCCTGAGCCCTGAGGAAACTTGCTTTTTTCTGAGCAATACGATCTTTCTTCTGTGCCAGAGACAATTTGGCACGATTCCACCTGAAAGGGCAAGAAAAAAAAAAAAAGTTATGTTATCTGTAGATATTTTGCACTAGCTCTAAAGAGATGCTTAACAGCAAAATGCATTCAAGTGTTCCTTTAAGGCTGACATCTTTAAATTGGCAGGGCTTAGGAAGATCTATTTCATCCAGTTCTAGAGCGCTTTTTAAGCTTATCCCACACTTGTAGACTTGAACTTCTGAAACACTGCAGCACAACACCAGGAAAATCCCTAATCTGACTGCTTACAATGCTAGTCTTAAAAACCACCTTCAAATATACTGTTCACTCCCTCCTTTTGGCATGCACTTACCTGGTCTCTCTATGGGCTTGTTTCCTCAAGTAGATTGTAAGCTTTTCAGGACCGGAATATACAACTGTTGACTATGTTAAATGCACTTACACTGTCATCTAATTATTTTGTTCCTGGACCCTGCAAAGCTTTGTGTTTATTGATGGTGCTACAAATAAAAAAGGTATTCATATGCAAGCAGAGAATTGATACTTTCCAACTCCTGAACCGATTATATTGTATCGGAAGACATTCTGTTTCACTTATTTTATGGCTACGGCTCAAGGTTTTTTCCCTTTGTCCCTGGGCTAACAAAACTATGTCCACCATCTTTTAGAATACTAATTTTGACAAATGTGTGATGCATTTCCCACTGAACAAACTTTTGAATCTGTGTACAGGCAGATCATGTATACTACTTTTATCTACCAGTATTTGGGTACCATTGAGATAGTGTAAAATGTAAGAAAATCATTAAATACCTCTTCTTTTTAACTTCTCTCTGGGGCTTCTTTTCATGAACTGGGTTCTCTCGAATAGCAGCATGTGCCTTTTTGAAAAGGTCTTCAACCTTTAAAATAAAACAAAAAAAAAAGTATAACATGAAACTGTTTAATTGTAACACGTCAAGAACAATGGCTGTGCAAGAACAATGGCCAAAAAAAAAATAAAAAAAAATAAGAATATGCAATAGCAAACATTGATTCCATAATCTGTAAACTCATATCAAGTTTAAAAAAAAAATACATGTTAAATCAGTATTGAACCAATTAACTATATTAAGAGATCGCACCTTAATAAAAAAAAATTTACCTCCAAAAGAACAAACAGCTTTGGGAGGAGGTTCTCTTGAACTGAAACATTAACAAGCCACATAGCAATTTAAAAAAAAAAAAAAAAAGAAAACAGCCAAGAGAGAATCTGGCCAACAGTGAAGTAGACTGCATAATCACCCCACCAGGCACCTAAAGCCTAGAAAGCTTGCACTATATTTCATACCCATCCAAAGTATGCATATGGGGTGTATTTATCTTTTACACAAAAAATAAAAATAAACTGGCTATGCTAGTTAGTTTACTTAGGCTGCTATCAGTCCCGTCTTGAAACAAAGGAGTTACATCAGAAGCAGACCGAGGACCAACTACAGTTTGCTCAGCCTCAGGGAATCATCATCTAGCAGCATTTTTGCACCATCAAAACATTTAGTATAAAATTTGTATTAATTTACATGTTCACCAAAAGATTACAACTGTGGCTAAACTGTAAGCAACCGTATACTATTTGAAGTCACATTTTATCATTCACATTTCTGAATTAACACACAACACTGGCCCAAATATAGAGCCTTTAGCCATGTTGAATGAATCTGAATGCCAGTTGTGGAACAGACATTGCCAATATGTAATCAGACAAACTACGGGTAACTAGTAACTTAACAGTGGTCTTGTCCACCATTTTTGGTCCTCCAGGTTGCGTTTAGCACAAGGTTTGAGAAAAAAATAAATAATAATAAAGCCAAGTGATTCTTCTGGGCCTGCACTTGCCCAAAGCAACTACTAAAATTCACAGACTGTCAAG
Source organism: Discoglossus pictus (assembly GCA_027410445.1). NCBI lineage: Eukaryota > Metazoa > Chordata > Amphibia > Anura > Alytidae > Discoglossus > Discoglossus pictus. Next base: position 174,225,884 of record CM050170.1, on the reverse strand, counting down.
TGTAATTTTATCTTAATTGCCAATTACAAGGGGTATTTAAAAACACTAATAAATGCAATGTTTTGTACACTGTATTAACAAAGTACAGGTATACCCCGCTTAAAGCTACTCCGTTTAGAGCCGATTCACGAGAGCTGTTTTTCCTGCCAGATCCCTTTTGAACGCTCTGATTTGCGATAAGAAAACAGAATCCAGGATGAAGCCAAAGCGTCATAAATAATTTAAGGTTTATATTTCTGTTGATGTTCAAGTTGTGTTAATGTTCTTTTTGCGGTTTCTTTGAAGTTCATATAAAGCCAAAAAGTTTACATTGAAATTAGTGGGGTTTTCTTTATGAGTTCCCCCTATCCCTATCTTCCCCATGTTAAACTGCCCCGTTTAGAGCAGTTTCGCTTAACACTCCTATTGCCTGAAACCATCTACAGCGTTAAACGAGGTATAGTTGTACTTTATTACTTGTAGGCTTAAAACTATCAACACTTAAGACGTTGAAATGTCTAAAGTGATCTTAATCTAAGACATGGACAGTATATAGTAAACAAATGTTCCAAGCCACCTTGCTTTATGAAGTCCAATAAAAGTAAAATCACATCTACTATAACAATTGCAAACATGTACTTTTGTTACAAAAACAACTTTGTGACCTTGAATAATTGTCTAAGATTTACTCCAACCAGTGAGGTAAGCTATCAAACTTTTTTTCCTCCAGTTTTAAACTCCTGAAGAGCATGTGGCCATTGCATGTATCCATCCCAAAACCACCATGGAATCTAAAAATACAACACATGCTGATCTATTTAAAAATAAATACCAGGAGCAGCACACTTACATGGTCTGCTGCAACGCCATTCTTGATGTATCGAGAGAACTGTTTTTTGTAGGCCTCTTCGTCTTCCTCGCTCAGAAGGCGCATGTAGTCGGCAACGTTCTGGCCCAGGATGTGTTTGCGGTGGACTTCTGCGTTGAACTCTTTGCTCTCACAATCGTAGCCGGGGAAACGTTTTGTGCTAGAAATAGAAAAAAAAAAAAAAGTGGGGATTTTTATTTTATTTTTTTTAAAACACTGGCTCTGCATTTATATTTTCCACATATAAAAAAAAAAAAAGTGGCTATGCTAGCTAGTTCTTGGGCTGCTATCAGTCCCGTCTTGAAACAAAGGAGTTACATCAGAAGCAGACCAAGGACCAACTACAGTTTGCTCAGCCTCAGGGAATCATCATCTAGCAGCATTTTAGCACTATCAAAACATTTTAGTATAAAATTTATATTAAATTAATTTACTACTTAAGACATGTTCCTCAATGTATACCTAAAGAAATATGGCTACAGCAGTTGATAGTCAACACTTGAAAATAAGCAGACATTTATCTAATCCTCAACTCAGTAATATAAGTACACAAAAGGTTTGTGTTCAAGACTCAATGTATTCCTGGTCATAACTGTTTTGAAGAATGCAATGAACCAACCTTAGGAGCTATGCATGTCATGGGCATAAAAACTATTGAGAAGAGATATTGATTGTAGTAGACCAAGTTCAATTGTGGAGGACCACACAGGACTGGATTTGGGAATACCCCTGCTGTGCCTAGGTGAGTCAATCTATTCTTCGCTCATCCTGATTTGACTCCCATGTGCACAGAAAGGATATCCTCAAACCCAGGCCTGTGTGTGGCCCTCCAGGTCCAATTATACCCACCCATGTAGTAGACTCTGCAAATGTATATGTATCTGAATCTACCAACAAATCCACATATTTCCACTCTTAAGCACTTAATCCCACTAAGTCTCCAACCAAGAAGTGTGGAAGACGCAAACACAATGTCCTTAAAAAAACAAAGCAGTTCAACATTTTCCCTAAAGAGTTTCTATGCCCACAACTTGCACACTGCTCTAACAAGTATCAAACAAGCTTTATCCTAATCTAGCGTGGCCCTTTAATCCTAGGAGTCTAAAATTTAGATAAAACATATTTATCTCTCTATGCACAATGTGTCCTCACAAATGTAACATGTATATAGTTGACATTTACGTTGGAGTACTATAAAGATTATTCTAGTAACCTGTGTGGAATGGACAGGCCTCCATCTACAGCCCCTTTCAGAGCTCCGAAGACTTTGTTTCCCGTGGTAGTCCTGGTGAGGCCAGCATCTAGGTAGCATGAGAAAGCACCAGGTTGCCCATCAATGCTCTCCACATTGTATTCGTCACCAGTCACTTCCACTTGGCCTTCATAGACTTTGTCCAGGCCAAACTTGTTAAGAAGCTAAAAAAAGAGAAATATACATTAGTTGCTTATTCTAAAGTAAATGGTAAAAATTGCAAGTCCAACCTATGGTTCCGAGAACCAAGGATTACACAGACTTGCCAATATTGCAAATTGACATTGACCTGCAGTTTTGTTTGAGGGGAAGCTAATGACACATCCAACTAACCTGAAACATGGCACAAAGATTACAAACTTTTTGGGCTTAAAAATGAAAACCTAGATAAACAGGAAAATTAGGGGGGGGGGGGGGGATGCAAGAATCACAGGCACTAGAAGTATTATCTTCATTTATAAAGTAAACAAGACCCAAGAAAACGTTGACTGTGAACTTGATAAAAAAAGTTCCTGTTGAACCTGAAAATAAAGATAACTATAGAAGCAACTATAGTATAGTAGGGGGGGGGGGGGGGGTATTTGGGTTTACTATACAACACAACTATCCTCAAGGCGAGTTACTGTGTCAGCCAACAACTATACCTGTATGAGAGACTTACATACAACTGTATGCAGACAGGACATTTCCCTTAAGTTTAAATACTTGTAAATGCAGGATAGAAATTACTTCCATGTCACTAAGGAAAATTCTTATAAGTCACCAAACTAACCTCAGCCAATTTATATGCAAGCAGGGCTACTAGAAGATATTGTAACACTAGCATAAAGCAGAATACAAACATTGACAAATGTTTAGTTGCTATGAAACTTATTCAAAAGTTAGATCTCAGACATTACCCAGGCTTCTAGAAGCATAATGGCTCCTTACTGAATTTCATAACTGCTCAATTGTGAAGGTCCAAGAACCAAAAATATACAATGAAGGGCAGTCCACACCAATCATGGTGCAAAGCAAAATACTTCAGACTTTGTAGCATAAGAATCTTAAACAAAACGTCCTGAGATCCATCTATCACTAACTGTTGAGGGGTTAATTTGCACCTACAAGCAACATTGTGAGGGTCATTCAGGTGAGAATCTTTGCTAGACTAGTCTGCCAAATGGACACATATGTTGTACTATGTGCAAATATAAGTCTCCCCACAAGGGGCGGGAGGGGGAAAGATAATGGTCTGATGCCATAAGTGTTTCATACATTTCCTAGTAAGCTGAATTGTGTTTAGCAATATATGTTTAATACAATATATATCTCTGGATACACATTATAAATACACGTTTCTCGGTACAAACCAAAAAGGCTACCATGGTTTGCATAAATTAACACTGTTGCGACATACCCTGCGAGCCAACAGCAGGCCTGTGCAATATGCCGAGGCATAGTTGGTCAGCCCACATTTTACTCCGTATTTTGGCAGCTCGTGAGAATAAGCAGCACATACGATTATGTCTCCTTCAATCCTGGCGTATGCAATCTGTAAAAGAATATACAGTACAAGTGACTTTTTGAAACAATTTATATTCAAGTACAAATACATGAAACTGCATCATGTCCATCTATTCCCTCATCCACATAGTGCTGGCTCCTTTTTGAACCATATACAGCAGTTTAGCAGCTTAACTCATGCTATAACATAACAAATACTCAGCAAAGTGTGCTTTTAAGGATTTTTGTTAAGTTTGAGAATTGTCAAGTTCCACACCTACCACTACAATACAATCAGAAAGAACCGACACAATATGAAAAGTATGTATGTATGTATGTATGTATGTATGTATATCTTCTAAAGCAGACACACTAACTAGGGAACCACTAGCACGAAGAAGAAAAAAAAAAAAAGTTCCTTATGTAGATAGCACTTCTGAAATTAAGATTTCAGCTATGGGAAGGTCTCAATACCAAATAGTCCGGCTGGCCAGAATGCTTCACTTTCTTTTACTATTCTGCTTTGTCTTTGAAAATATATCATCATTTCTTATCTGTTCATTGGCACTATACCAATGCACAGACATATTCTAACAGAAGGAAGTGGTGCCTACGGGCATGCAGAATAAACCAATGGTTAATAGCACTCAATTGGCCACGAGAGACTTTAGTGGGTTTAATAACTAATGGGCATGGCCTGGACAAATGACCACATCACGCCATAGTGAGGGGGATATACTTCCCACCCGAAACCGTGTGCCATAATCAGGAAGTACCTGGCAGATGATGTCTCTGTTGGTGACACGGACAATCATTCTGTACTTGGGAGTATTGTATTTGTTCTTGTCCTGGATGACCAAGCGCTTGCGAGCATAGTAGTCAGTCTTACCCTCTGTTAAGACAAAATAAAACAAAAGTTAATATTGAAGAAAAGAAAAAAAACCACAACCGTGTCCAGGGATACCAGGAAAGTTACTCACCTCTCCTTCTGCGGAACTTAACCTGGTACCTCTTAAAGTAGGCCTTGTTCTTAACAACTTTGACGAACCCCTACAAAACAAATTCATCCACATTAATACAAAATCCAGACTATGTCCTAAGAAAGTTCTTATGAAGCAAGGTTTCTGTACTCCTCATAATGTAATTAAATATCATTTAGAACAGTAATGCAACACAAGTTCAATGCTTTCAGAAGCATAGACTTAAGAATGATATACTTGGAGGGATATCTTTAAAGAGTTACAATGCTTGACCATACAAGTAGTTTTGATTTGGTCACATGCTTGACATTATATTGTTTATAAAGACTAAATACATCTTTACAACTCAGGATTGGGACGATATCCAGCAGTTTTTAGATTTTTTACTATTACAGTGGTGTCAGCCCAGACTAATATCTAACCATATAACAAAATTAGGTTTAAAATTAATTTTGCAAAAGCTACACAATTGTCACTCTCCAAAATGGTAAAGAGCTTTAAATGTGTTTTGTGTTGATAACATGGCATCAGAAGAGCCAAATAAGGTGTCACCTGGGCCTATCAATACACCCAACACATGTGTCATGGGCAGAGAAACTGAATTAACATATTTTAAAATGCAAAGTGACAGCTTGTACTGAAGCATGGTGATCACAAGGAAGGCAAGGGGAGCTTCTATCTGCAATCATACCAACTATTGCAAGGCCTCCTGGTATTGTAGCATTAGATACCACTAGAATAGCACATTAAGGATATATTAAGCTATTACATACCTATATACTAACTGAATAGCAACATATATAAAATGGAACATGTCTATAATGTAGCAATAACAGTTTTTAGAGAAGATCCACCTAAGAACAGCAGCAGAGACAGCATAAATAATGGTCATAATTAGACAAATAGAAGAATTGTAATAAAATATATATTATAGGTTCAGTTGATCCTAAAAACATAGAAATATAAAACAATGTGCATGTACAATCTGTCTGTGCACAGTAGGACCCAGGGGGAGCCGGCCGGCCTGCCAATGCAGCAGCCATTAGGCCACGCTGGAGTCTCCAGCTCCCGCACAGACAGAGTCTCAATCCAAGTCCATCCACACCATTAAATCCTCCGCACGGGCACCAAACCGTCGTGCACTGTGCAGGGGACACTTATGTATTTATTGTCGGGGTTAGTTGCCCGGTTTACTGACCATTTCGCCGAATTTTGTCCCGTCGGGGCTAGGACCGGAGAGTCACAGCGCAAACGTAAGGGCGCTGTAAGACTGGGAAAAGGCCGTGCATAGTGCGCATGCGCGGTATGTAGGCTGCTGCGCGGCCGAGAGGCGCGATTACTGAGGCAAGAGAAGTGTCTATTGGTAAGTAGGAGGCGAGTTAGGGAAGTGTGCTGCCACCTGCTGGAGGGAAGGCGAAATCAATCCTCCTCCATAAGTACAGTGTTTTTTTTTTACTAGATTTTATTAAAGGCATATTTACGTTTCTGGATTATGAGTGCATCTGATAGCGGATAATCAGTAGTGTATGCAAATATTTTTTTGTGCATGAAAAATACAAAAATGAATATTATTATACTTATCCTAAATTTTGCTAAATCTTTTTAGTTTACAAGCAGTTGATTTTGAGAGCAAACACATTTCTGCTAAAATTAGCCTAACATTCATAGTTTGTTTTGGCCAATCACAGGCAGTTAATACATTGTTATACAGCAAGGCATCATGGGATGCCTTGCTGCACAAAAGGAAGCAAGGAGGGGCTCAAACATTGCTATCTGGATCTTTACACTTGGCTTCTCTTGGCTTGAAGGTTAGTATAGGATTAAAAACCATACCCACATGCAGTGTTTCCATTGGTAGGTCCACTGTACCCATATAGTATAAAAATACCACTCAACACATACATTGAAAAATCTGGGGGAGATTTGGCGCCCTCCTCCCCCCAGTTCCCACACCCATGACTGTACCCATATGAGCAGCTCTGGGGGAGTGGAAAACAAGTTTTATTGTTAAATAAAGTAAGTCTGTATGTGTATATAATGACTCCATGTGATGTGTGTGTCTGATATAAGCAGCAGGTGTTACATTAGAAAAAGGTAACAGGGAATTTAGATAAACTTTTTAAAACCGTAATGTAACTCTGAGGAAGTGAGATATTACTGCACTGAATGCAAGCGTTTGCTTTTAGTTCTATTGTCAAAACACAACAAACCGGGCTAGATATGAATATTGGGCGCCCCTAGGCACGAACACCTTAGGTGCCCCCAGGAGCAGGAGATCATGTTAATCTGTGGTTAACCAGCAGCGGAAGGGCTAACAATTCATTTGTACTGCACTAATTTTAATTTATATATGAAGATTATATATTAAAACAACTATATATATATATATATAATCAAAAAATGACGGGAACAAAATTGTAAGGCTGGCAATGCTGTGCCACACAATGTGAGTCTTTTGCCCCTCTGAGCACCTGTGTTGGTTCTATTTTCAAAGTCCGACGTGCCTGGCGTTGTTTTCGCCATTGTGTATTTTCTAAGTTCTGCGTGCCTGGCGTTGCAGATCCTCGTTATCACCCCGTTGCAGAATTTTTACGTTTTTTTTCCACCATCTTTTCCCTCGCATAGCCGATTTTCGTTCGACAAAAAATATGGCTCCACTTACTTTGCAGCCTCACTCCCAGGCATTCTGGCTCTCCCCCTGTGCTGTGTGTGAGTGTGTTATTATTATTATTATTATTATTATTATTATTATTATTTTAAGTATTTTTGTTGTTTTACTGTGTTTTCGAGTTATGCGTATACAACCAACTGCGTGCCTCAACTGCTCACCGGTGCTCATTGCACCCTAAGTCCCGCATGCGTCAACAGCTCGCCTCGCTTTGCGAGGGACGCGAAAGCTTTACCAACATCGCAAAAGTTCCGGACACTGAAAACTATATATATATATATATATATATATATATATATATATATATATATATATATATATATATATATATATATATATATCTCCTTAATAGCGCTGATTCGCTATAGCGATTCCCCGTTTAACGCTAAACCCCACGATATTTCTGCTTTTGCCTGCCGAACCCCTTTTAATGCTCTGATTCACTATAACGCTGTTTTTTCCTTGCCAGGACCCTTTTTATCAATCCAATCTGCAACACACCATTTAAAGTAATACTCAAGGAGAAAAAAGCAAAGAGAAGAAAAGTGCCAGCCTAAAAAAAAATGTTCAGTTTGTCTAGTTTCCTTAAAGGTCATACAAAACCCCAAATTTTCAAACAGAAATTAGTTTTGTGTATGTTTCCCATGAGTTCGCCTATTCCTATCTACTCTATGATGAAATGACTCTGTTTAGATCTGTTAACACTCCTATTGCCTGGTACCTATTTCTAGCACTAATCGAGGTGTGTGTATATGTGTATATGTATGTGTGTGTGTGTATATATATATATATATATATATATATATATATATATATATATATATATATCTTTGGATGCAGGTGTTTTCACCACAGCATCCTGGGTTCAAATCCAGCCAGGGAACCAGGAGTTCACTCTGGTCAGTACATGGATGGGAGACCACCTGGCAATATCTGCCATGAAAACCAAGTGGATCAGCATGGTGTGTTGTCCATGAGGTCACAGAGAGACTGACACGACTGAGTGACGCCATTTACATTTATATGTGTGTGTGTGTGTGTGTGTTTTTATTGCACTACATTCCAAGAAACTGGACAGGGACATCCAAATTAGTCCTCAATGCATTTACATTTAATTCAAATACCATTTTATACATGGCTCCTATTTTAGCATATGCTCACTATATATATATATATATATATATATATATATATATATATATATATATATATATATATATATATATATAGGTAAGGTGCTTACACAGAAGAACATACAGTACTTCTCTGTAATGAATCACTTCAGTGGGTTATCTAAACCCGCAAAAAGCCAATGCCGAGTTCAATTGCAGCCTTTAACAAATCCGCACATGTGGCGAAACGGAGGCAAGGCTAGACTTGCACTTGATTTTAGCTATATGGGACTTGTACACTATGTTGCCAAACTCTTACAACTGTAATATACATTCATTGGAGCTGAATGTTTTTCTGGATGTTGTACAACTTTTAGCTACATTGGGTCTAATTGGTACATTATTTCCAGAAACTGGAAACACAGTTTAAGTTACAGATTCAATCAGACCTGTACAGCATTGCTAAATCTGAGGTGTGATCTTTAGGCACTGTCTATGTCCTAATTTAAGTCAAACATATATTTACGTGGTTTCTAGCTAGTATTGGAGCTTGAACAACTTGGTAAGCCTTCCAAATAGGAGGTATACCTTCAGGAATCATTTTATGTACCATATTTTTTGTATATGTGTTTACATTCCCATTCTAGAGATTTCTGTTTTTAGAAGTGAAATTACTGTACTTTTCCAATGAATAAATCGGTTTCCCAAATGTTTTATTTACCAGATGTATAACTAGGTGAACCAGGCAGTTGCCTTAATGCCTCATTTGCCTAAGAACACATTTACATTTCATGTTGTTTGTTTCACACACAGGCACATATACTTTGTTTGCTGCCTGTCCGGCCTTCTGGCTTGTTTACTTTTATAGTCCTGTGCTGCTGGCCCCTTGACTCTGGACTGTATGACTCTGCTTACTACCTCTGGCTCTTCTTGTTGTTATGCTAGTAAAACTTGCCTGTGGTCCCCTTCTACTGCAGGGTCCCTTGATAACTATATTTTCATCTCTACTGCTCTCCTCCCTTTCTTTGACTTCAGCTGCACCTACGAGATCCACCCAATCTCATGGGTGCTTCATGCCCTCACAGAAATAGTACTTATTTCCAGTGGCGGCTGGGGACTTTCCAACTTGGTGGGGTGGAAAACAGAGACCTGGCCCCTCCCCCTACATTGACTCCACCCAACAGTATAAACCCCTCCCCTTCGCAACTTGTTACCACAACATATATAGACCCTGCCGATTGACAGTCTCTTTTCTCAAAAGTGATCCCATAGAGAAAGACAGGGAAAGAGATCGAAGGGATAGAGAGGGAGATAGAAAGTTAGAGAGAGATTCTATGCCTCTTCTTCTATCCCTCTCATTGTGAGCCCCACGCTGAGTGCATTTGGCGCTCATTGCAAGCCTCTCCCCTGCTCCTCCTTTTTTTTTATTTTTTATATACATTATTTTTTTTTAATAATAATTAATTTACTTTACCTATTTGTAATTAATATATCCTGAAGAGCTAACAACCATTTTTTATTTTCCTGCAGCAGTACATTTGGACTGTTGCTGACCTGAGGTGTGAGTGTCAGCAATGTGGCAAGTGTGCAGCAAAAATAGGCTGCGTGCTCGAGGGCAAACCGTTTGTTTAGTTGTGTAAAGCGCCATTTTAGAATGGTAATGTTATTCGTTGCAAGTCAATGTTGTAAAATAGCTGCGATTGTGTAGGTGTTACGCGGGTCTTCGCAAGGGCCGCAGTTGCTGCAGGCTCACTGCGCGAGCCCGCAACGTTAGCAACAACCCACAATGCTCACAACTATGTATGTGGATAGGTATATGTGCCTGTTTTCCTAGAGCTGAACTCTCCACGATTAGAAATATTCCATATGAGGCTAGTTCGCCTCACTAGTGTATCATAGGATTGAGAGACTGAGTTTTTTAGTGCATATTTACTATTGGTACAATATCATTTTAATTGCTTGGGTTACATCTGAGGGATTACAGCGACACTATCAATTTTTTAACACTATCTCAGCTATTTTACAACAAATCTGAGAACGAATAGGTGGATGTGATTGTATTAAGAAGATGGGAACAGGAATGTGAACTGCATGTTATGTGTAATGTGTGTATATATATATATATATATATATATATATATATATATATATATATATATATATATATTACACTATCTGGGCTTTTGCTCCTCTTCCTCCCCCATCTTTCTTCTCTTTTGGTGTTTAACTACAGCACAGAGGGTTTTAAAACTTAAAGTGACAGCAGCAGCTTTAAAAAAAATGAATATTGAACATAATAGAAAAAAATGCTTTGTTATATAAATTATACAATTAAGTGATGGGGGGATTAAGTCAGTGCATTAATTTTGGGAGGGCGGTTGGCCATTTGCCCTTATGCACCAGCCGCCCCTGAATTTGATGGTGGAACACAATACAAGAGGCTGTAATTTGTTCCAATTTTTTTTACAATTTTAGCCAGTGATTATATACAAATATTAACCTAAAACAAATAGAAAATAACAGGCCTAGCTTCCATTGAAGCACTACCTTATCTGATAACAACTCCCTCACTAACCAGCCTCTTCCAGCTAAACCTGGACGAAGCAAAACAAATAGTCCAATAGTGTGTTCATAATCACTGGCTTGTATTCTTCAGAACTTCAGGTCTCCACTCCAAATGATCATAAGCTGCTGTCTCTCTCTCTGTGCTTTTCTCCAATACAGATATTTAAACACAGTTCTCTCTGTGTTCTCTCTTTCTTCAGTTCAGACAACTCCACACACTTCTCTTCTCTCTGAGTCTTTTCTCCAGCTTCAGACAAACATTCCACACTTCTGTTTGTGTCTTTTCTCCAGCTGTAAATTAAAATAGGTTTAACAATCAATGCCTCAGTTAATCTAAGTCAACTGAACCCAGAAAGGACATCCTAAAATCTTGGCCTCTGACTCGCATTTAAGGACGAAAATGGTCTAACGCCTACAAGATTAGGTAATTGAATACTGTAGTTGAGGGGACCTAATAGTGATATGAGTAAGTGATGTGAGGCTTAAAATGTGACTGCAGAAAAAAAAAGCTTAAAAGATATGGGGGAGATGAAAGATTTGAGCGGGGGTCGAGGGTTGTGAGATTGAATGCATGTTAGGAGTAGGGAGTGAAAATATTAAGACCTTCAAGACCTCCGTCCGTGGCATAGCATTAATGTTAGATACCACAGACGTCCTTACAGGACCGCTTAGGGTTTATTATAGGTATCATGGAAGTCCTTACAGGATTCTCTCCATAGCTTAGGAGTTAATATTACACAAAGAATACAGGACCCTCCATGGCTTAGGGGTTAACTAAGGGGTAAATATTACATGAAGAATACATAATGAAGATAATTAATTCATTATTGGTGAAGCCAAGGCTGTATGTGCTCATTACTTATTTGTCTGGTTCTTCAAAAATATAATTTAAATATAGGAGTACAGTATCTGTTTGAGGTTTTTGTACATCAGACGTGTTAACTTGCAGTCACTCCATCTATTACCTAGGCTTTGTGATGTTATCTAATGTGATATATAATCTCTTTTATATTGGCTTTCCATTTACCAAGTCACTTAATAGACTTGCGGGTAACTCTCTGGGGGTCCTGGGGAAGTTGTCAATATAACTCTGATAGTCACTAAGACCACTCTCCTCACATAATTGCTATCAAGTGATACAGAAAAAAAATGGCAAAACTCACACGTACATTAAGGTGGCAAAACGTTCCCTTTAATGGGAGACATCTCTAAAAAATATGCATTGCAAAGCTGCTTTAAGTGTATCTTTGCCATGACAATTAATGGTGAGGTTTGGCCACCTTAAGTCCATATAGTAAAAAACAAATAAACTGAAGGACGTTCAATACTCACCTCACAGATATATTTTCTCACATATGTAATGGTTTTCTTGTTTATATTGAGAGGCTGCTGCCATTTTCTGTAGAACGATACAAGGGGTACAATAAATACATGAGATTTTTTATTGTCTCCATGATCCTATGGACCATTACAAGCCAGGCACACCTATTGGACACATTTTTCTCTGAGTCTTTTTTTTTCCGCGGCTTCAGACAAACTTTCCACACTTCAGCAATCCAGGCACACCTATTGCTATGTCTCTGGTGAAACGTACCCATAAGGTTTTCTTGGCAAAAATTCTGGAGTGGGTTGCTAGTTCCTTCTCCAGTGGACCGGGATCTCTCTGCTATGACCTGCCCATCTTGGTAACGCTCACAGCTTCATTGAAGTACACAAGCCCCTTTACCACGACATGATATCGATCCAGAATGGGGAAACTAAATAAAAAGTAGAATAAAGTTGCAAGAATTAAATACATTTTTGTCCCCCAATTGTTATACAGTACTGTTTTTGTCTGTACAATTCACCTAAGTACCACATTTTTAAACCTTACATTTTTATCTGTAAAATCTCTCACTTTCCATGTTCAAGGTAGATTTTCCTCCTTTAATGCTTCCTATAGTCATGTTTATAAGACCCCATCACTTGGTTGTTCAGATGCTCATCTGTTGATCTCCTGAACTAAATGACTTTACTTCCCAACACAGCTTCTTTATATAGTGCCCTGGGCTCTATGACATCATCTATTATTACACATCTCTGATGTCAGAAGTGTTTATTACCCAGAGAGCTCAGCTCAGCCTTGTGATATCTGCCATTAGACAACTCCCCATATAGTGCTTTAGAAATATATCAGTTTTCTCCAAAATATAATGTATAACAGAGGTTCCTTTTTGAGGGTTCACAAAAACATCAAAACTTAGAAACCACAATAATTTTAGAATATGGTAAAATAATAGGAAATTATCTCTGCATCTACACTTTGTTTACATGCTCGCCTCCATCTTTACTTCTTGCTCTACTTTTTTGTTTTTGTTTCCTTCTTATTAACTTCCTCCTGACTTTAACCTCCACTACATGAGTTGCCTCTAATACCTCTAATATAGGTTTAAGGCTTGAAGGGGATTATAGGCTATAGCAGGGGTTCCCAAAGTGTGCACCGCGACTTTGCAACAGGGGAGCCGCGGCATGAGGGAGACCAGGAGCGTGCTGTGGGGCTGTGCAGGGTGTGTGCGTGCAGTGGTGTAGGAAGGGGGTAGCACCCCAGACAGCGGTTCTTTGGTGGTTACAAAAATGCTCCCAACTTCCCACTGCACCCCTGCTGTCTCCTTCCCCCAGGCCCCAGCTCTCTCCCTCAGAGTCCTTTGACCTGGGAGAGGAGGAGTCCCCAGGGGTAGGAGCCACCGGCAGAGGAGCAGCCGGAGAGAGGACAAGGGTGGAGTACCAACCAATGTGCCCAGTCTGTGTATGTAATAGCCAATGTGCCAAGCCTGTGTATGTAATAGACACAAGCTGGGCACATTGGCTATTAAAGGCAGAAGGTGGACACGTTGGCTAAGTGCTAATGTGGGAGAGGGAGAGAGAGGGAGAAAGGAGAGAGAGAGAAGGGGGGGGGGAGTGAGAGAGAGAACATTTGTAGTAATTCACATTTATTTATTTTTATAACTAGTCGGAGAATATATATATATATATATATATAATTATGGTCTGACATGAGGAGCTTTGGAAAAATCTTGAAATAGTAAGTGCCCCTTGAACTGAAAGTTTGAGACCCAATGGGCTATAGGCTGTTTTACAGGAGAAGTGAGCAAGGCAGAGTGCAAAAGAGAGTGCAGTATAGGCAGGAAGGGTTACTAGGTGTCTGGTATATTAATAGACTGTCCTGTTAAAAGTCGAAAGCAGTTCTCTTCAACTCCAGTGCTCAGGGCACACCAACAGTTGACATTTTAGGTATATCCCTGCTTGAGCACAGGTGAGCTAATCGGAGGCTCAGTACTTCTGTTTATCCACCTGCAGAGCTTCTGATTAACTCACCTGTGCTCACGCAGGGATATACCTAACATGTGAACTGTTGATGTGCCCTGAGGACCCGGGTTGAGGAGCACTGGTCTAAAGCACCACTATGGTCAGACATTTTCTATACAGTCCTTTCAATAATTCGCTAAGCGAGGGCACTGCCCGAGGGTCTCAGTTGCTGGCATGGAGCGCCGAAGGCGCTCCTTGCCAGCAACTGCGACCCTCGCAAACTTCACGTCGCAACCCAAACAGTACGACACACACATTACGACACTCGCAAACAACATACGACACACGTTCACACACATTACGGACTCGCAACACTTGGACGCAACTCGCGAACATTACAAAATGTAAAACACAATACATACACACACCACATACATAAAAAACTTACCTACACCAAGAGGGAGCACCCAGCACCTCAAAAATACAACTTACACCTCGATTTTACTTCAAATAAAACAGTTTAGAGACTAAAAAAAAAACGAAGCGAGAGAAAAAATGGCCGCCGACCAAAACGAAAACGAGGCTACAGCACTCTAAACTCGCAAAACACCACAAGAAACTCGCAAAACACCACAAAACACCTACGGATATTCCGATACAAACGTATAACACACATTACTCGCCATTTTACGCCAATGCGGAAGTACACGACAACGGTTTGGGCTCGCGCACGCACAGTGTTACACTGCACACATTCAGCACCCTTACACAGCAGATCCACACCACTAATGCTGCAGCAACATCAAAACACATTCACAGCTCTTCCACACAATGCTTTAAAATAGGTAAAGTATATTCATTTATTAATGTATTATATATTTCATTATTACACACTAAACAGCATTAGCTCACTTACAATTTCATTGCCGTCATTTTTTGACGGGCAATTCGCTAGTGTATATATAGTGTGCACACCTTAGAGAAATAATACACCAACACAGAGTTCTGGTATAAAGCTTTCTCTCGCCTACTGTTTATTGAATCAGCTGCTATATATAACATTTAACAATCCGATAAATGTTGCAACTAAGCAAAACATCAGGTTTATTCGGTAATTCATTGGTTCTGTGATGTCTGCTTTTACAGAATCTCAACAAGGCATTGGGTTAGTGCATTAAGGAGTCTCTAGGTATCATCCCACAGTGGGATGAGTCTTTCTCTCATTGGTCAGAAGGTTAGGACAAAGGGAAGATGGCGTTCTCCTTCTTGTGCCCAGGGTGTGGTAAGACTCGTCATCCTTAACAGACCAGAAGCAGTGTTGCCGACATCTTGTATGCGGAAGTGGCAAATCCTCCATCTTAGAGTCTCCAATAATCAACATTGTTAATAAGATTACGTAATATTGAAAAGAGAAAATTTATGAGTAGGGCAAACATAGAATGCATTTTCTTGTAGATCCTGATCCATAACAATGCCACATTCCTATTGTGTAGATATAAACTTCCTGTGCAATCCTCCTGTCACCTAAGGAAGGTCCCCAGAAATCAGAGTGGTAGATCCCACAGCAACAGAATTGTACGTAAAAGATATTACAGGTTGTATTTTGTCTTCCATTTTAAAAATATTTTGGAAAGTTTCAAGTGTAGTTCTTCAAAATATTAGAGCACAGTCATGCTCTAAAAGTTAAATGGACTCTGTCACGCTAAAAACAACCAGACGCCTGCAGCAGTGTCTCTTTACATATTACACTGTGTGTATGTTATACAGTGCAAGCAGGACCTGTTAGGCCAGCAACTCTCCTATGTACTTATTCTTCCCTGTAAGATAATGCTAAATATGAAAAATATTAAGAAGCTAATTTGAAGTATACCTTGGCGGTTTTATCATACATTCTATACAAAATAATCTTTATTTTTATCCACTATTACTTTCTGACATTATCTCACATATTAGATTACATGATTGAGCTCCTTTAAGGTTCTCTTGAATGTTCCATTATAAACTTACAGCCCTATTCATAACTATTTGTTAATTATTATTATTATTATTATTAACTTTTATTTGTAACACGCCAACATATTCAGTAGCGCAATACAGGGGATAAAAAACAAGGAAAAATACAGCATTAACAACCTTCCAAAAATGGAGGACCCTGTTTTGAGCTTAGAATCTTTGCAGAAAGTGCTTTTTCCCAAAGTATCCTAGAAGACTGAAAACTTGCCACTTACAATATAAATGGAATGGAAGGGCAGAAATCAGTGAAAGATTAAACAGATAAGGAATAAAAAGGGTCAGAAGAGAAGTGAAAGTTAGAAAGGTTTTTCATTTAGAGGGCGAGAGAAGGAACAGAGGTGAGGGTTCTAGCATTTAATATGTTGTCTGCCCCTAGTGGTGAGATAATATATGCAAGTAGGTAAGTCAGGTGATTCCCATTTCACTATATATTTAATCAGAAATGGGGTAGGAGAGAGGGCAGAACTCCCAGAATTCAGAGTAACCAGTGAGGCCTACTGAAACCAGGATGCAGGTAAAGTTTGGGGCTAAAAAGAAAAAACAATAAAAATACAGTATGAGGGAGCAATAGAAGAGGGAGGGTGGGAGAGAGAGAGAGAGCAGTTAGCAGAAACGAAATGCCAAGACATGTGGGAAGGAGGAGATCTAGGCAAATTATACAGGCCATGGAAGGGGGAGGAAAGCCAGGCAAGATAAAGTAAACATTTGTAAGAGTTTGAACTAATGTTAGAAATAATACTATGTCATCAAATATATAAGTATTATTACGTTCCTCAAACCCACTGGCATCACTGAGATTCCCTCCATACATGCAGTGAAGGGAATCTCCGGGGATCCCATTCCCTGATCACAGCCCATCGCCCCCTTCCCCGTACCCAATTCCCCTTTTTTCCGATCACACCTGATCCCTGATGTGCATAAACCCCATGGTATCCCTATTAACCCCAACATACCATGGGGGTTCATTCAGACCCCCATGGTAAAACTATTAACCCCCTGCATACCATGGAGGGCTATGGTATCCCTATATGCCCACAACATAACATATGGGGATTCATACAGAACCCGATAGTATTCCTATTAACCCCTTAACTACCATGGGGGTTCATAAAGACCCCCCGGTATCTAAATTAACCCCTAACTGCCATGGCACTCTATGTAAAAATCATAATAAATAACCCAAATAAGTTAAAAAAAACAACAACAAAAATGAATTATCCAAAATAAAATAAAAACAATAAATTAAAAAAAAAAATTACAAAAAAAAATTACATGACAGTAAAAAAGAATTCTAGTTTAAAATTAAAAAAAAAATTCTCTTAGTTTGATCCTTTGTTTGGTTATAGCCAAAGTGTGAACACTTAGATAATAGATCTTTTTGTTATCTGTGTCCTTGAAGATGGGCACAGAAAGAAATAACAAAAAAACGGGGGAAACCCTTAAGTGGCTATATATGTTGTGAATTGCCACATACTACCAGCCTTATTAAATTGCCATTTCGGCCAATTAAAAAGAGCTCTATATAAGCACAGAGCATATTTTTTTTACATAAGTTTTTAGTTAGTATACTTCTATCCAAAAACAAGGTCTTCACTAACTAAAAACTTCTGTAAAAAAAAAGCTCTGTGCTTATATAGAGCCCTATTGAATTGGCCAAATCGCAATTTAATAAGGCTGCAGATTTTTAAAACAACAATCTTTAATGAAAATTATTTAAAATAATTTTTATAATTAAAATCCAATCTTTTAAAACAAAGAATATATACTAACAGATCTCTGAATTTATTCTCCAGAGAATACAATGATGTCACTTCAGTAATTGGTTTAGATATAATGTGATATATTTTTTATTTTTAAAAACTGCTTATAACAAATATATTTTTGTCCCTTAAGATTTATACAATTTCTCTATAGCTGCTAAATGAATGTAGCAGGTGATATTAGTGTTTTACAAATATTGGTTAGAGTTGCTCTATAGATTGCAACACTAACTATATTAGAATAATATTAGAATAACGTATTGGTCCGAATATAAGCCGCACCTTTTTTCCGATTTACTTTTTTTTTTTTTTTAGCTTCCGAGTTAAGGGTGCGGCTTATATTCGCGACCGTAAAAACATCATTGCCGATTTGCGAACTTTGCTTGTAACGCGTGTGGCTTATATTCACTAATGCAAAATTACTGCCGATTCGCGCGATTGAAAGTTATTGGTGCCGATTTTCGTGCTTTAGACTGCGGTATTGAATAGCGATTTACAGTTTTAGTGATTCTAACATCCTGTAACCTGCAATAAAAGCTACAGTGCTAATTAGAAAGCCTGTTTCTTGCAATGGCTGATCACTTTGAGAGTCTTTTTCTCTCCAATTTTACGGGTGCGGCTTATATTTGAGTACTATCTTTTTTCAATTTTTTTTCCCCTTGAACTTTACGGGTGCAGCTTATATGCGGGTGCGACTTATATTCGGACCAATACGGTAAGTGACTAGTGAGACTTTAAATGTTGCTTTTAATATAGCAACATTGATATCTGTATAAGTGATGATTTACTATTCACAAAGTATATTCACATATATTCATGATTTTTTTTTTACATAAACTAAGTGTGATAAAATTCAAATAAAAAAATAAAATGGTGAAAGTGGAAAAAAAAGTGATATATATAATATATATATATATATATATATATATATATATATATATATATATATATATATATATATATATATATATATATATATATATATATATATATATATGACTCTCAGTTATCCAGCACCCATGAGGATTGATAGATGCCAGATAGATGTAGTTTCTGGTTTATTAGTAACTCTAAAGCAGAGGCCTAGATTAGCTGCACATAGGATGCTCTGCTAAGTATATAGGGCCTCATTCAATTGCGATTTGGCCAATTGAATAGGGTTCTAAAAAAGCACATAGCATATTTTTTTAAATACATTTTTAGTTTGTGAAAACCTTGCTTTTGGATAGATGTTTACTAACTTTAAAAAAATTAAAAAAAAATATGCTATGTGCTTTTTTAGAGCCCTATTCAATTGGCCAAATCGCAATTGAATGAGGCCCATAGTCTGTGAGGGCTGTTCTAGCAACAGCAGCTTTCACTAATTACACACCAGTACGTTGGGCTGAAGGGTGCGGAGCTGAACCCGGGGAATGTAACCCTCAACACTGCCCTGAATTGCAAAAACAAACAGTGGATGCAATCTAGGTGCCTGTAAGCATTTTGTGGCATGACAACCTGGCATTTGTTGAGCCCTGTAAAATTTTAAGTACAGTATTTTTTCTGGTTGCTTGAGTTCTGGGTTAATGAGAGTCTGCTGTGTGTGTGTATACACAGTATCTGAGTCTCACAAAAGTGAGTACACCCCTCACATTTTTATTATATTTTTTCATGTGACAACACTGAAGAAATGACCCTCTGCTACAATGTAAAGTAGTAAGTGTACAGCCTGTATAACAGTGTAAATTTTCTGTCCCCTCAAAATAACTCAACACACAGCCATTAATGTCTAAACCGTTGGCAACAAAAGTGAGTACACTCCTAAGTGGAAATATCCAAATTGGGCACAATTAGCCATTTTCCCTCCCCGGTGTCATGTGACTCAGTGTTACAAGGCCTCAGGTGTGAATTGGGAGCAGGTGTGTTAAATTTGGTGTTATCACTCTCACACCCTCTCATACTGGTCACTGGAAGCTCAACATGGCACCTCATGGCAAAGAACTCTGAGGATTTGAAAAAAATAATTGTTGCTCTACATAAAGATGGCCTAGGCTATAAGAAGATTGCCAAGACCCTGAAACTGAGCTGCAGCACGGTGGGCAAGAGGTGGGCAAGACCATACAGCGGTTTCACAGGACAGGTTCCACTCAGAATAGGCCTCGCCATGGGCAACCAAAGAAGTTGAGTGTACATGCTCAGCATCATATCCAGAGGGGATGCTGCCAGCATTGCTGCAGAGATTGAAGGGGTGGGGCGACAGTCTGTCATTGCTATATAGATTACTGGAAACATGTCAGGTGGTCCAATGAGACCAAGATAAACTTATTTGGTTCAGATGGTGTCAAGCATGTGTGGCGGCAACCAGGTGAGGCGTACAAAGACAAGCGTGTCTTGCCTACAGTCGAGCATGCTGGTGGGAGTGTCATAGTCTGCGCCTGCATGAGTGTTGCCAGCACTGGTGAGCCTCAGTTCATAGAGGGAACCATGAATGCCAACCTGTACTGTGACATACTGAAGCAGAGCATGATCCCCTCCCTTCGGAGACTGGGTCGCAGGGCAGTATTCGAACATGATAACAACCCCCAACACACCTCCAAGATGACCACTGCCTTGCTAAAGAAGCTGAAGGTAAAGGTGATGGACTGGCTAAGCATGTCTCCAGATCTAAACCCTATTGAGCATCTGTGGGTCATCCTCAAATGGAAGGTGGGGGAGTGCAAGGTCTCTAACACCCACCAGCTCTGTGATGTCATCATGGAGGAATGGAAGAGGACTCCAGTGGCAACCTGTGAAGCTCTGGTGATCTCCATGCCAATGAGGGTTAAGGCAGTGCTGGAAAATAATGGAGGCCGCACAAATTATTAACACTTTGGGCCCTAATTGAACATTTCCATTTAGAGGTGTACTCACTGTTGTTGCCAACGGTTTAGACATTAATGGCTGTGTGTTGAGTTATTTTGAGGGGACAGCAAATTAAGATAAAATATTTACAAAAATATGAGGGGTGTACTGACGGCTTCACCAGTTTATACTATAAAAATGTTTTTGATAACTTAGGTCTCTAATTGGAGGTTTTTAAATCTACCCTTGAAGAACATTTTTCCCAATCAATGTGGTTTTTCTCTCCCATTATTGATACCTAAAAAGGCTTTGACCCCCTTCATTGTAGGAACTACAGTTCCATCCCTTTGCTAAATATTTTTTAACCTGTTTTATCAAAGTGCTTGTTAACAGAATAGCCCCATTCCTCCTAAAGTTGTGGTCACCACATCAGGTGGGATTTGTCCTTGGACATGATTGATGCCAGGGACAACACAAGAAGATTAATCAACCTTAGCCAGCAAGTCCAGAATAAAGCCAGTGGACTCCTGCTTCTAAGCCTAGATGCAGGAAAAGCATTTGGCCAGGTCCATTGTGGCTCCACAGAAGCAGTTCTTCACAATTTTAGATTTTTTTCATACAGCATTTTATTATTTCACTCTACAATTCACCCTCCATAATACTCCAACTCAGAGGGAGCACCTCCTCTCATTTTCTTGTCCATAACTGGACAATGAAGTACTGCCCTCTTTCACTCCTCCTTGCTGTAGCAATGGAACCTCTCCTTGATATAATTAGTAAGCACCTCTCGCCTGTTCAACTTTCTCAAGTCTTCCTTTATACAAATTTGCCCTGCCAACTCAAACATGCTTGAACTAGTAAGAACATGATAGTTTTCGGGTGGTCGCTGTATTCACTGTGTCCAGATTCCTTAAGCAGGAAGTATTTGCCTTAGAGCTGTTACTACAGACACTTTTTTTATCCTTCAGGTTAGAAATATCTGTTGTTCATTTATGTCTTCTCCCTTCCCAACCCAATACTCCTTTTGAATAATTCGCATATACACGTCATCAAAGGACAAAAGCTTGATTTACAATTGTTATGTTCTTTTTACCCCAGAGACAAACCTCCTTACATTAAGAAGTGTGAATTGGAGCTGTTAAAGATCTGTAGCATAGTGGAGTGGCAAGAGCCATGGGACTCCTTAGGCTCGGCCTCAGTTTGTTAGACAATAAAAGAAATAGGTTACACAATCTTTACTCTCTAGTACATGACAACTCATTACATTAAAAAGACATGTACAGATTTATTTTATTTGCTGCATCAGAGGGTATTTGATAAGGTGCTACAGTGTGTTGTCCTTTTCAAATAAAT
Organism: Discoglossus pictus; assembly: GCA_027410445.1. Classification (NCBI taxonomy): domain Eukaryota; kingdom Metazoa; phylum Chordata; class Amphibia; order Anura; family Alytidae; genus Discoglossus; species Discoglossus pictus. Next base: position 174,203,744 of record CM050170.1, on the reverse strand, counting down.
GTCTTACATCACAAAAACGTATTAAGAAGTTTAACTGCTCTTGGGGGTTTCCCAGTACCTGCCAATGAGATCTACAGATCAATATTCTTTCTGCTTTTCCTGTAAGTTACAATGACGTTTAAGTAGGCCTTAATAATTTTCATGCAAAAAAAAAATTCTAATGTTTAAAATGTGCTCTTTTAAATGCTTGACAACATTCAGTTGAGTTCCATGTACATATACAGTCCCTTGCAAAAGTATTCACCCCCTTGACTTTTTACCTATTTTGTTCATCTGAATTTCATGTGATCAGAACACAATTGAATATGTTGGTGAAGAGAAATGAGAAAAATATATACATAAAACTATTTTTTAGAAATAGAAAACAGAAAATTGGCATGAGCGTATGTATTCACCCCCTTTGTTATGAAGCCCATAAAAAGCTCTGGTGCAACCAATTGCCTTCAGAAGTCATAGAATTAGTGAAATGAAGTCCACCTGTGTGCAATCTAAGTGTCACATGATCTGTCATTACATATACACACATTTTTTGAAAGGTCCCAGAGGCTGCAACACCTAAGCAAGAGGCACCACTAACCAAACACTGCCACGAAGGCCAAGGAACTCTCCAAACAAGTAAGGGACAATGTTGTTGAGAAGTACAAGTCAGGGTTAGGTTATACAAAAACATCCAAATGTTTGATGATCCCCAGGAGCACCATCAAATCTATCATAACCAAATGGAAAGAACATGGTACAACGGCAAACCTGCCAAGAGACGGCCGCCCACCAAAACTCACGGACCGGGCAAGGAGGGCATTAATCAGAGAGGCAGCACAGAGACCTAAGATAACCCTGGAGGAGCTGCAGAGTTCCACAGCAGAGACTGGAGTATCTGTACATAGGACGACAATAAGCCAGACGCTCCATAGAGTTGGGCTTTATGGCAGAGTGGCTAGAAGAAAGCCATTACTTTCAGTGAAAAACAAAATGGCACTTTTTGAATCATGGTGGTGGCAGCATCATGCTGTGGGGATGTTTTTCAGCAGCCGGGACTAGGAAACTGGTCAGAGTTGAGGAAAAAATGGATGGTGCTAAATACAGGGATATTCTTGAGCAAAACCTGTTCACCTTCCAACAGGACAATGACCCCAACACACTGCTAAAGCAACACTTGAGTGGTTTAAGGAAACATGTAAATGTGTTGAAATGGATCGAGGTCCGGGCTTTGACTAGGCCAATAGAAAATCTGTGGTCAGACACAAAGATTGCTGTTCACAAGCGTAAACCATCTAACTTGAAGGAGCTGGAGCAGATTTGCAAGCAGGAATGGACAAAAACCCCAGTGGTAAGATGTGGCAAGCTCATAGAGACTTATCCAAAGCGACTTGGAGCTGTGATTGCCGCAAAAGATGGCTCTACAAAGTATTGACTTTAGGGGGGTGAATAGTTATGCACATTGACTTTTTCTGTTATTTTGTTCTATTTGTTGTTTGCTGTTGTGGGCATGTTCTGTAAATTTAAATGATGCAAATCCTCAAACAATCCATGTTAATTCCAGGTTGTGAGGCAACATAACACAAGAAATTCCAAGGGGGTGAATACTTTTGCAAGGCACTGCATGTACCTTACAAAAACATAATGTTCTGCTTTTCATCTCGGTTAATACGACTTAATAAAATTAAATGGAATTCACGACTGTAGGTCGAACCTAACTCCACTTGGATGTGCTGTGGGGATCTATTTATCCTTATACTTTCTACACTTTATCCTTGTATTTACTAACTTTACATTTCCTTCACCCTCACACTTTTTTCACTTTTCTAGTTTCCCTTTTTTTTTTTTTTATGTATAAAAGTAAAATTCCCATTTTGGCTAAGGCATTAGACTTGGCCAGATTATATCTCCCACGTTGACGGCATAATTTTTGTGTGCTTTGCTCACCTATACCTCGTTGATAATATGATGTGTTTTGTGACTCATGTGATATCATTTTTATAAGTAAAGAATTATAAGATGTCAAGCGAAAACATGATTGGTCCTAGTTGGATTATAACTCAGGTGAGAATACTCCCTCAGTGCCTCTTCTCTTTCCTCATTGGCATCATCAATATAATCAGAAACAAGTGTGCAAAATGGTCACCTGCTTATCTGGCACCCTTTACCACAGCAATGCAAAGCAAAGATCAAGGTGAAATTTTGTATTGGTTAACCATATTTTCTCCTGATTTACTAGAGACAAATAGAGCACCTAGAAGCTTCTTACAAGGAATTAAGAAGTGCTTACACAATTTGGCACCATGAGCAGTTCCTTAGTTTGTCTGATCCAAAAAATGCACCTGGATTGAAGGATCCAATTTACAACCGATATATGGAACAGGTTTAGCCTTTTTTTTTTAAATGTAATGCTTAAAGGTATGTGAAAATGACGTGGGTTATGAATGCATCCTGTAGAAAGCATCATAACCCACTTAGCAAAAAAAATTTGCATGCAAAAATGCAAACATTTTTTGCAGAAAACAAGAAAATGTGCTGGGGGTGATGTAGACACCCCCAGCAACTGAGATTTGCATATTGGATATCTCATTTTTAATGAGATATCCAATATGCAGCACATGCGCATGCTGATTGGCTAAAGGAAAGGAAAGTGTCTGACATCATGTGTCTTCCCACAGTAGGGCAGACTACAGGTGCTATTAACTGAGCGTTCCCCTGGCCAAAAAGAAACATTGTATAAGTTATGCTAATTATTCCTGAGAATTTCAGGAGGTGTCAACATTTGCAAAGAGTTTTCTCTCAAAGTAAGAAATTGAGCAAACTTCAGGCTAACTGTTTTTTTTCATGCAAACAATTTGGTAACAAAATGGTAACACTCAACAAAAATAAAATCAAATGGGTGCTGGATGGAGGCACCACTGCTACCTGGTGGCAATGCTGGGAATTGCACTTTGTACGGACAAAAGATGTGTAATTCAAAACATCCTTTAGATATATTATACCGAAGATCATATGAGAACATAAATATGTTCTGATAAGTTATTTGGATTATTTATTTGATACTTTTTTTTTATGATGGAAGAGAGATTTATCTGCTACTATGGACGATGTAAAAAGTAAATGTTCTTCCACTGCAGAGAAAAGGCTGGGAAAAAAGTAGAAGGTGTCTGAAGGCTGCGTGTATACCCTGGGTCCTTTGCTGCTTATCACTGATTTAGCCTCAAACCCAACCGTAACTCCATCCCTCAACCTCTGCCCTTACCCCAATGGAGTGGAGGTATAGAGTTATGAAAGGACAATGATAAATAGTGTTCCCTATTGGGGTCATATCCACTCAAGGTCTAGGTTCTCATGTTTTAGCTGCCTTGTGCCATTGTCAACTAAACATTAGCTGGACACAATCATTTTTTTTTCTGTTTCAATTCAGGGTTATATCAATCTCTGGAATCAATGAGTTAATACATATCCGGCCACCCACATGGACTAGAACAGTATTGACATTCAATTTTATTATTTTGTACATTGGCGGATTGTGAGTCTGATGGCATATCCGACCTCGAAACGCTAATTGATTGACGTGTAACCTCCATGTTTTACTAACATAATGATGACAGTCTCATTTACTATTGGGTGTTTTCCTTGTGTTTTTCCTCACTCACTTGATATTTTAGACAATTTGTATAGCCTGCCACAAAGATGACCTGGAAACCAATATGATTTGGTGATGGATTATGCCTATATATCCATGCACCCCCTTGTAACGAATGTAGGAATACAATATAGCCAAGCCCAGAAGGTAGGCTGTATTGTGATGACATCATAGTAGGCAGAGTCAGTAGTGTTCTGTCATCACTGGAGCTTGGCAATTACTCCCTGGGGGTCTGCATGCATTGTTTTCAGTTTACATGTTTTTGTACGGCACCCATGGAGTAATATGCAATCTTCAATCTGAAGAATTAGATAATGTCACAAGCTTGATGTGTGGGTCAGAAAGGCTGATTTACAGGTAAAAATTACAAACTTCAAGGTAAACTTGCTGTAATAAGACTACATAGGTTTAAATGATTCCATATTTGGAACCTCTGTTGTATCCATTTAATTTTTTTAGTTGGTTAAAATGGTCAGGCTTTTTTTTCCTGGTCATAACCCATGATAATGATTCTTGAGGATTGGTGCAGAAAAACACTGGTTGACATATCTTAAAGTCTGTTATAATTTTCATATTTAAAGAATGCTCTTATGACTAGACTTGATAATGGAACTATTTGTTTAGGGAACGTAAACTCAAGCCAACCTTTATTTTTCATTTTTATATTCAGTTTTAATTTAATGGCAGCAGCAGCCATTTGTTTTTGCTCCTAGCAGGATTAGCCATGTTGGAGGAACCTCTACTTAATTATCACATATAATAGTTGTCAAACTGTGAGTTGTCGTCATGCTTGTGAGCAGTTAAGGCATGCAGGACTTTGGCTGTAATGAGCACCAAAGGCGCTCATTGCAATGCGAGTCTCGCAAAGCGAGGCAAGCAATTGATGGACGCCGGACTTGGGCTGAAATGGGCTGGCACTCATCCCGAAACACGCAGGACTCAGCAAAAATTACGGCCTGTATGACTTAGGGTACGAAGCATGTAGATGGGTGCAAAAATACGACTTTAAATGCCGAACCACCTGGAAAAGCCTGCAAAAACACACAAATATGCCTCAAATTCACTTACACACTCACATACAGCACAGGGGGGGAGCCAAGGAGCATGTGGGTGTGGTAACAAGTTATTTTGAGGCATATTTTGCATTTTTCCATGATTGTAAACCACCAAAGCAAGAAAAAAAATGTATTTACAAAAAAATTTAACCACAAAAATGAGGCCGAAGGACGTAAATACGAGCCCTAAGCACTAAGACTTAACACAAACCAGTAGCACTGAACCCAAGGCAGTAGCACTGAACCCAAGGCAGTAGGCCCCTAAACTACACAGGCATATAAAGTACACAGGGGGGGAGAGGCCCACAAACGCAGAAGGCGCTCATCATGGCGGTCGCAATGAGCGCCGAAGGAGATCATTGCAAAGCAGGAAAGGTGTAGCAAAGCTGCTCATTGCAGGGCTTGCGACGAACGCCTTCGTCGCTCATCGCGGGGCCTGTAAAGTAGACTGAGGAAGAGGCTCGAGCTCATTGCGAGCCAAGCGATGAGCGCCAAAGGTGCTCAGAGGGGCCATATCCTCGCATTTTGTGACCAACAGCATTGCCAGGCTTCAAATTTTATTGCCATCATTTTTGATGGGCAAGTCGCTAAGTTGAAATGATAGCTGGTTGATACTAGTACCTAAATAGGTAAGGCTCAAATTTTCCATAAATCAAGAACCATATACACAGTAGACTCTCAGTTAACCAGAACTCAAGCAATCAGAACTCTCAAGCAACCAGAAAAAAGGTTAACTACCGTACTTTAAATAAAAAATAAAATTTTACAAATGCCAGGAGCCAGGCTGTCATGCCACAAAATGCTTACAGGCACCTAGATTTTATCCTATTTAATTTTACCTGGAAGCAGACAGGCATGAGTGAATGAGCCAGTGCAGTGTTGGCGTTGCATTCCCTGGGGTTCAGCACCGCACCCTCCAGCCGAACGTGCCTGTGTGTGAGGAGTGAAAGCTGCTGCTGCTAGAACAGCCCACACATAACGATTTACTTCTCAGATCATCCTATGTGCAGATAATCCTGGCCTATTTTAATAGTAACTCTCAAGCAACCAGAAACTATATTTATTATTATTTATTATTATCGTTTATTTGTAATGCGCCAACATATTCCGTAGCGCTATACATAAATTAAGTTACAGGCAATGACAAGTTAAAGATTCACACATTGCAAAGAGTGGAGGGACCTGTCTTTGAGCCTGGAATCCAGCGTCCATAGCGCTTTCCCTAAAGCACTGCGCAGGATTGAAACTCGCATCCGGCATCTACCAATCCCCACGGGTGCCGGATAACTGAGGAGGGATGCATGGGCCACGGAGGGCCACAGGAAGTTGTTAGAACTGGGCCCTTTCCAGAGCAGGGCCCCGGTGCATTGCACCGGTGGTAGCTCCGCCACTGCGTATATACAAGACTACTAGATAGTTTCAAAAAGATTTTCCTCTCTGTCATATTAGGATAACCCTCCCCTCATGCATCAGGTAGACTTAGCAGTCCAATGAGCAGAGTATTTTACTATTATGATTCTTTCTTAAATAGCTTTTTGCTTGTGCCTTGTATAGCTTCTAATATTGATATTTTCCAAAACTACTGTAGCCCTTTAATATCAATTTCCATTAAGATTATTATTATTATTATTATTATTTTTTGAAATTTATTTATGCATTTTAATTGTCTACACTGTTTACAGCCACTGGTGGAGATACTATTGGTGCAGTGGGGGCAATGCACCAGGGCCCACAACAGGGTAGGGGCCCTCTGCTACTGGCAGGAAATGATAAATCTTAATTTAACAGGTGAGGCTGGCAAACAAGTACTCAATAGGAAGATAATCTGATCACCATAGGGGTGCGCTGATCATTAACATAATTTTTGGCATTGTTATGGACCCCAAGGGGTAGATAGAGAAGTTGCAAGGGGCTCCCCAAATCATTTTCACTGGGGCCCTCCATTCATTAGCTCTGCCACTGTTCAATGCAAAATGTCTTTGTAAAATAGCAATGGCCTGGATATAAGTTATAAAGAGCTTTAATGCATCGTATTAAAGTTTGTTGTAAAACTGGAAACCGTTCAACAGATAATGTTGCCAACTTATAAATTTAGGTATACTAAAAATCGGCCAGTTGCCATTTGAAGATTTTATCGTCCCACCACTAGGTGGCAAAACAAACCCAAATGCAAACCTGTTTGTCTTACCTGGGCCTCCCTACTATACTGGGGCTGTGCAAAATTACAGTTTTTTATTTTTAAGGAGCATTAATGCCTTAATACATTTTAGTGGAGAACTAATTTGTGCTTTGTTGTGTATTTTAGATGAGGTGGTGTGAAATGCAGAGAACAATGATGAAATTAAAGTAAAAGTAATTTAAATTCATAGCCATGGTTTGATTAGCCCAAAAGGTAGGGTGAGGGTCTGTTAATTGTTATCAAATTAGGAGAGACACTCCCTGTTCAGGCTAGCTATTCTCCTGTATTTTGGGATGAGGAAAGGGCCATATGTTGATCTCTGCTTAGCTACATATGGCTTTAGATTCCTAATCCTTGTCTTACTTACATACACATAGGGCCCTATTAAGTTTGCCAAATCATAGTTCCAGAAGCCCGTTAAGGAGCCCGCAAAAGTTATGGCTATTAAATTGGCCTCTTTTAGTTGCCCGCAAATGATCTGTGGGTTACAGGAGAAAAATCCCTACATGCTGTCAAAATCTGAATTCCAAGTCCTCAAGCCCGCAATTGTTTTCACACACGTAAATGGCAAATATAGCCAAAAATGATACGGGTACTAGAGAGGACCTGCAAGGGGGTTAAACTCCTGTCTGTAGCACTGTAAAAGCAAATATAAATACACTATTGTATTTTAGATTACAGGGAAAGCGGTGAAAGGTATTAAAACTTATAGCACAACATTCACAAGCTCGCAAATCCGCAATAAAAAATTGTTTTTATGTTTTAGATTCTGTGTTATATCGATCCCGGCAATCAATGTGTTATTACATATAATAGAACTCGCATTGACTAGAATATTATATTTAGTGATTTTTTTTTTTTTTTTTTTTTTCATATTGCATTATTTCTGGAATGCGGGTCCAATCGCAAAACAGACTTCAAAACCGTGATTAAAATTTAACCTGCATATTTTAGTGTTGTAATGATGTCTCTCTTACTATTGTTTCCGTCTAAACCCATAACTGCGGGTTTGAATAATTTATAATGGTCACGGCCGGAAATGCTACGTGCCGAAGCATGGTTTATGGATTTGGATTCCGGCCACGTTGTTGCGGTCTTTTCTAATTTATTCGCTCTAACTCCAGCAAATTTAAAGCCCACAGATTTAATTTAATAGGGCCCATAGTGTTCCAGCTCCCCTGTCTATGGGCCTCATTCAATTGCAATTTGGACAATTGAATAGGGCTCTAAATAAGCACATAGCATATTTTTTTTAATATTTTTTTAGTCTGTGAAACCTTGCTTTTGGCTAGATGCTCACCAACTAAAATCTTCTTTTAAAAAAATGTTATGTGCTTATTTAGAGCCCTATTCAATTAGCCAAATTGCAATTGAATGAGAGCCTATGTGGGCTAGCGATATTCTTAAGTTGAATTTCTATTTAGCAATGAAAGTGTTAAACTGGATACCTGAGATGATGCAGACAGTGACCTCATAGTATCTGCTATAGAACAAATCAAGTTATTCGGTATTACAAGTCACACTCTGGTTGCTGGTATGTTAATTCTTTTGAATTGGCAATTAATTAATTTCCTTTGTTTTTTGTTTTTTTTTATATTTCAGCTCACTCATCCATTTAACTGGAGTGTGACAAAAAAACAAATGTGTTCATTATTATCCCTCTAAAATGAAAATTCCTACTAATGCAAACAGCTATGTAGAGCTGTAGTGGAAATTAAATAAAAAGTCAGTCTACTTTTTATTTAATGATATTGTCCATCTACCTCCTAGTGACATTAGTATGCTGGTATTGTTATTATTATCCTTTTATTTGTAATGCGCCAACATATTCCGTAGCACTAAAAAAAGTAACTCGAGTGCTGCCATAAACCATACATATTGATTGATGCAAGTCATCACTAGGAAGTTTATAAACTATTGTTGTATTTTTGTTACTATGTTGGTTAAATTGCCAACTGAATTATTCATCCTATGTCCTTAAACCGTAAGCTTTACTATAAGGGCTTAAAATATGGACCCCCTAAAATTTCCTAATAGGGCAGTCTATACAAATGCCACAAGACCAACGGACAGTAGACCAGGGGTCCTTTCTTTCTTTCTTTCTCTCTTTCTCTTTCTTTCTCTTTCTTTCTTTCTTTCTTTCTTTCTCTTTCTTTCTTTCTCTTTCTTTCTTTCTTTCTCTTTCTTTCTTTCTTTCTCTTTCTTTCTTTCTTTCTCTTTCTTTCTCTTTCTTTCTCTTTCTTTCTTTCTTTCTTTCTTTCTCTTTCTTTCTTTCTTTCTTTCTTTCTTTCTCTTTCTTTCTTTCTTGAATTGTGAATTTCTTATGTGTTACAAAACTTGTCATGAAGATTTACAGTGCCTTGCAAAAGTATTCACCCCCTTGGCATTTTTTGTTTTGCTGCCTCATAACCTGGAATTAACATGGTATGTTTTGAGTATTTGCATCATTTAATTTACTGAACATGCCCACAACTTTGAAGATAGGACACAATAACAGAAAAAGTCATTGTGCATAACTATTCACCCCCCTAAAGTCAATACTTTGTAGAGCCACCTTTTGCGGGTAAGTCTCTATGAGCTTGCCACATCTTACCACTGGGATTTTTGCCCATTCCTCCTTGCAAAACTGCTCCAGATCCTTCAAGTTGGATGGTTTGTGCTTGTGAACAGCAATCTTTACGTCTGACCACAGATTTTTCTATTGGACTTTTGCTGAAAGTAATGGCTTTCTTCTGGCCACTCTGCCATAAAGCCCAACTCTATGGAGCGTACGGCTTATTGTTGTGCTATGTACTGATACTCCAGTCTCTGCTGAGGAACTCTGCAGCTCCCCCAGGGTTACCTTAGGTCTCTGTGCTGCCGCTCTGATTAATGGACTCTTTGCCCAGTCCATGAGTTTTGGTGGGCGTCCGTCTCTCTTGGCAGGTTTGCTGTTGTGCCATGTTCTTTCCATTTGGTTATGATTGATGATCGCCAGGAGCACCATCAAATCTAAGATTTGGATTTTTTTTTTTTATAACCTAACCCTGACTTGTACTTCTCAACAACATTGTCCCTTACTTGTTTGGAGAGTTCCTTGATCTTCATGGCAGTGTTTGGTTAGTGGTGCCTCTTGCTTAGGTGTTGCAGCCTCTGGGGCAAGTGTGTATATGTAATAACAGATCATGTGACACTTAGATTGCACACAGGTGGACATCATTTCACTAATTATGTGACTTCTGAAGGTAATTGGTTGCACCAGAGCTTTTATGGGCTTCTTACGCACATGCCAATTTTCTGTTTTCTACTCGGTGGAAGGGACCAAGGATTAAGATAATATAGAGGAAGCCTTTCTGCTTGCCACCACTTTTTTCTTCCCCCTAGGCCACGGCTTGATGGTCATTTGGGAAACTCAGATAAGAGTTTAATTCACTTCCATGGAGAACTGAGATGGTGAATGCAATAGGAAAACGATATTGGACTTGAACAGCAAGCAAGACAATTAAAATAAAATGAAGTAGACCGTTGTTATAGGGAAATTAGATTTTTATGATCTTTTTCGAGAATATTGTAGGAATTTTGGTTGAGAGAAATATATAAACAATATAACATATTTTTTTATTATGTATTTTATTTGCATTTAATTTGTATAAAGAAAAAAAAAAAGGAGCGACTATAATGCCAGTTTCAACCATGGAGACAATAACTATATTCTGTTTAAAAAATAAGAAGTCTAGGTTGAACTTTTGCTTGTATATTCTTAATGTAAAAATAAAGGAAATCTAATTAAGACTGATAAAGATAAAGCACAGTTAAATATATAACAAATATAATTTGCTAAATGTATGTGTGTGTGGGGGGTACTTTACAGTGGTCCATTGAGAAGGATAAAATTAAATTTAATGTCCAAGCAAGAGGGGTTTCTTGCTTTAATAATACATTGATCATTAATAAAAATGTATGTTTAATGAAATGTAATAGTAATATTCCATATTAAATTCATTTTCGAAGATTAGGATATCAGCCTCCAGATGAGTGTTAGTCTCCTGAGTGTTAGTCACTGACCTTATAGGGGTCTGATACAAGCAGCAGCTGAACATTGATAGTAAGATTCTTCTTGCATATTGTTTTTTTCTTTAATAATTGAATATGATTTTTACTAATGATTAATGTTTAACTAAAATATCTAGCTTCTGTTGTTAGGACATTACAGTGGCCCTCAAAGTTTACCATAGGCAACTGTCTATTAAGGGCATACAGTGGCCCTCTGAGGGCCCCATTCAAATGCGATTTGGTCAATTGAATAGGGCTCTAAATAAGCACATAGCATATTTTTTTTACTGAAGTTTTCAGTTAGTGAACGGACCTTGCGTGTTAGACTAGCGCAACTCATGTGCACGCACTGCAATCACGTTCCATTCAGGTCCTGAGTGAAGTGCTGTGTCCACTTAAGGTGGATTACTACAGTTACAGTTAGAACAATCATATAAAAGCAAAAAGAGTGTTATAGGCTGTGTGGTGGGGGGGGGTAGGAGCTCAGAATGGGGGACGTGGCGCAGGGGAGTAGGAGCTCAGAATGGGGGACGTGGCGGAGGGGGGTAGGAGCTCAGAATGGGGGACGTGGCGGAGGGGGGTAGGAGCTCAGAATGGTGGACGTGGCGCAGGGGAGTAGGAGCTCAGAATGGTGGACGTGGCGGAGGGGGGTAGGAGCTCAGAATGGGGGACGTGGCAGAGGTGGGTAGGTGCTCAGAATGGGGGAGGTGGGTAGGAGCTCAGAATGGGGGAGGTGGGTAGGAGCTCAGAATGGGGGAGGTGGGTAGGAGCTCAGAATGGGGGAGGTGGGTAGGAGCTCAGAATGGGGGACGTGGCGGAGGTGGGTAGGTGCTCAGAATGGGGGACGTGGCGGAGGTGGGTAGGTGCTCAGAATGGGGGACGTGGCGGAGGTGGGTAGGCGCTCAGAATGGGGGACGTGGCGGAGGTGGGTAGGCGCTCAGAATGGGGGACGTGGCGGAGGTGGGTAGGCGCTCAGAATGGGGGACGTGGCAGGGTGGAGGTAGGCGCTCAGAATGGGGGACGTGGTGGTGGGGGTAGGAGCTCAGAATGGGGGACGTGGCGGTGGGGGTAGGAGCTCAGAATAGGAGTCCTGGGGGTGGGGTAGGAGCTCAGTATGGGGGGTGGGGGTAAGAGCTCAGAATGGGGGACTGGGGGGAGGTTGGTCAACAACTATCAAACAAATAAGAGTTCTGATGCAGTGGTTTTACTGAATATATTGCTTTTATACTTTGTGATGTCCAGGCCACATTCCAGCCCTGCAGGGGAAAGCCCCAGGTTGGGATTTTACTTAATTACCATCTCAGTCATTGTCTTTCAACAATTTCAGAGGCTCAGAAGGTGTGACAATTAGAGCCTAGTGGAATCCACATCATGATCTGTTTATCAGAAAATGTGCTGTAAAAACGCATTTCAATGTGTGTAGCCACAGGCAAGAAAAGGGGGAGTGAGAAGCCTGGACGTGCTGACATTGTATCCTTGTTAGAAGGGAAAGAAAGGACAGGCGTGAATTGTCTAAACACATTACCTGGAAATAGGTACCATTAGTTCCACTACAAGCATAGACTGTCTGGAACAAACCTAAACATATGTGGATATGTACATAATAGATAAGTGAGAAATAGATAGTAAACTCTTCTTTATATGCATGTCCCACCCAACGTCTACTTTCATATAAACTGCAATTAGGTGCCATCTGTGAACTTCTTATATTATATCAAATATTTACTCTTTTTATATTGTGTTTTTGCATTGGTAAAGGGCTGTGGTGCACTGATACATGTATATGTGTGTGTATATAATATATATAAAAAAAAAAATATATATATATATATATATATTTTTTATATATATATATATATATATATATATATATATATATATATATATATATAAATTATTGTTCAGTTGTGTACGACTCTCTGTGACTTTATGGATTGTTATGTCACTGGTTGTGCTTATCCCTCTGTTTTTCTCAGTTTGATTAATATTAATGTTTATTTATAAAGTGCAGACAAAGATCACAACCAGAACCATACACCACAACTCTGTTGATTTTTTGTTTAAATTTAGCAGTGTTAGTGATAAGCCCTAAAGGCCCCCTGAGGCAGCTGGTGGGAAGTTTTTGGAGTTTCTCTGTCTTAGTCTTCAGAAAAATCCTTCAAATAAATTGTGATCTTTCAGCACAAGGCAGTTGATTGTGAAGGGTTTTCTAGCAGACCCACACATGGCAGCGCCGCAGCGCAGAGCCCAAAGGAGATCATTCTTATATCTCAATCCAGCGCTTCTTGCACAGAAAGAAAATTGTTCCTAAGTGGGCAGCAATCTGAAACCACGCTCTTCCGGCAGGAAGGAAGATCAGAGCAGTGACAATCAAAACAAGAGCACAGATTTCATTTAGGGAACTGTGTGTTAAACAAAAATACACAACGATCCCATAACAAACATAAAAAAACATATAGAGCCTGATTCAGTTGAGCGATCGCTCGATCTGGTAGCCCGTAAGTGAGGTCACAAGTTAATTTGCTATTCAATTAGAGTCTTTATGCAGGCTCCAAACTGGTTACGGTTATGACCTTGAAAATATTGCGATGGTTAAACCCGTAACTTACATCCTCCCCGACGCCTTTGATTGTACACTTTCACAAGAGTTACGATGGCTAAAATCGCTATTCAATTGATCAATTTCCCCAAGCCCGCAAATGTTTTCACACCTGTAAATGATAAATGAAGGAGAAAATCCTATGCTAGAGAGGACCCGCAAGGAAGTTAAACACTTATTTGTAGCACTGTAAATGCAAATAAAAAATCAATACTGCACTGTAACGGGGAAAGCGATGGCAGACATTAGAATTAATTCCACAACTGTCTCAAGCCCACAAATCTGCAGGAAATTAAATTTTATTTTTATGTTTTATTTCGGGGTGAAATTGATCTCGGTTATCAATGAGTTAATAAATATCAGGCCACCCATCTGGACTAGAACAGTGTTGGCATTCATTTTCATAATTCTTTATTTTGCAGGTTTATCCTATCGCATATCGGACCCCGAACTTAATTGATTGACATGTAACCTCCATATTTTACTGCAGTAATAATGACCGTCTAATTTTTTTATTGGCGGATTCGAAATGAGAGGTTACGGGCTTGCCTAATTGATCATGTTCCCGCCCTGAACTGCTACGAACCAGTGCATGGTTTACGGGTTCGGCTTTGGGACAGTAACTTGCGGGCTTGAGCAATCAAATAGCATCGTAATTGGAGACGAATGGGAGTTCGCAACACATCCGCAGACATACAACCTGCTATGATCGAGTTGTGGGCTTGCAATTGAATCCGGCCCATGTATCCATATTATATAGTCATAGGAAAAAAGCAGCCCAGCAATACATATACTTATCCAGGTTAATCTATCCAAGGAGTCTGGGTTTAAATACCCATCTCACTGCAATATGTTTTTTTGTTCTATAAATATCTTGACCCATGTTGTACCTATGGGCCTTTAAGGTTCATGGCAAATACTATTACATAGATTTAATGGCAGATAAGTAGCACGAAAGCGCACATAGGCGATTTATTCTATACACCAAAGAGCTTGTCTTAATTAAGGCTCAGGGTGACCTTACACTCCTTAAGGTCACAGAAAAAAGTAGAAGTGCCTTTAAATTTTATATAGAACTTATACATACTCTTTGCATAAAGGTTCACCTTCTGAAGTAATGGCCTTATCAACAGCAGTTAATTAAGATCAGCAATGTGGGGGGGAATAAAGTAGAAGAGCATGCCCATTTAAAAATGTTTTAACAGAGAAAGATACCGGGGGAGGGAAGAGACACAGGGGAGGGTGAGGGGGGAAAGAGATACAGGGGAAGGGGGTTGGGGGAAAGTAAAATTATCCCGTCATTTATGACAGGCAAACGACTCGTAATATGATGAACTCCAAGTCCCTTTCGTCTTATGTTGCCATAGCTAAATTACCATTAAGTATATTTTGGAAACTGCTTTGTAATTATCTTATGAGGAGGTTGCAAATCTTCCCACTAATTCCATAACCTGCGCCTATGAGTGAATGAGGATTTATGACAAATATTGGAGAAGGTTAAATGTGAATGTACAGTTGTGGAATACAATACATATCATAGTTAATAGTTGGGGACTATTGACATTGAATTTATAATGCAAATCAACTACAAACTTATATATCATATCTCAGGATTGCCTTGTAGATACGCCAAGAGTTTTTATATTTGCTCATCCCTCTTTAATGTTAACGCAATAATCTAAATCATGTTGATCAATTCCAATTATCTGCCACCCTTTCTTCGCAAATAATGTACAAGTAGATGAAACAAGCAATAACTACAGTGTGTGTGTGTATGTATGTGTGTGTGTGTATATATATATATATATTATATATATATATATATATAATATATATATATATATATATATATATATAGTGTAAAATGAACATTATTTAGTTTTTTTACTTTCTAACAACCTTTTTTGCATTATCTAGTTTTGTTCTTCAAAAGAGCACACAGAAAACATTTGATCACATTGGTCCTTAATTATACACCTTACACTCCATAATTTCTATTATAGTAGAAACTAAGAAGTAAAAATAATGTTACCTTAAAGCTTCTATTAAAGTAGAAAACCTGTTTAATGGGGTCAAAATAGTAGGTAGGAATCATTAGAGATGACCCAGATTAAATTTGCAAATATAAAGATTTTCTCCAATCAATTCTATTCATTATACACTTGCATGCATATTTGGCATTCTGTCCCATTCACATTGCACAGACATCCACTATTCTCCAAGCCCACATACTTACAATTATTTCCCACGGTTATCCGAGCATGTACATTTACCCAGTCTGCCATGCATGCACAGTTACCCTGTCTGCCATGCATGTACATTTGCAGTTACCCAGTGTACTATGCATGCAAGTTTGCAGTTATACGGTCTGCTATGCATGGACATTTGCAGTTACTCTGTCTACCATGCATGTTTATTTGCACTTTAACTGCCATGCATGCACATGTACAGTTATTACCCTGTCTACCATGCAGACACATTTGTAGTTGCCCTATTTTCTGGGCATACACATTTACAGTTACGCATGCACATTTGCATAGACCCATTTGTAGTTACCCATACTGTCATGCATGCCCATTTACAGTTAACCTGTCTGCCATGCATGTATATTTACAGTTACTCTGCTTCCATGCATGCACATTTCCAGCTACCCAATCTCCCATGCATGCACATTTCCAGCTACCCAATCTCCCATGCATGCACATTTCCAGCTACCCAATCTCCCATGCATGCACATTTCCAGCTACCCAATCTCCCATGCATGCACATTTCCAGCTACCCAATCTCCCATGCATGCACATTTCCAGTTTCACTCTCTGCCATGCATGCACATTTACAGTTACCCAGTCTGCCATGCATGCACATTTGCACATACCCTGTCTGCCATTCATTCACAGTTAACCTGTCTGTCATGCATGTATATTTACAGTTACTCTGCTTCCATGCATGCACATTTACAGTTTCACTCTCTGCCATGCATGCACATTTGCACTTACCCTGACTGCCATGCATGCACATTTGCACATACCCTGACTGCCATGCATGCACAATTACAGTTACTCTGCCTGCCATGCATGTACATTTGCAGCTACTCAGTCTGCCTTTCATGCACATTTACAGTTTCCCTCTCTGCCATGCATGCACATACCCAGACTGCCATGCATGCACATTTACAGTTACTCCGTCTGTAAATGTGCATGCATGGCAGTTACCCTATCTGACACACATTTGCAGGCACTTGCAAGAAGTAAGAAAAAGGCCATCATTGTGAATTTGTTGAAGATACATACATACATACATACATACTCTGTGTTTTAAAGCACCACTGTGCTCATATATTTTAAAACATACTGTTCTGAAGAACCACACAGCTTTAAAATATGCAAAACATGTGAAGAATGGAAAATAAATTAATACAGCCTTTTTAATATATCACATTTTATATGAAACGATGTTGCTTTGGGATTAACCATTTTGATGTCTACTTATCAACTTCCTGAGATGGGATGAGAGTTTGGATGTTTGTATCCGCACACCAAATATGTGGCACCTACAACATCCAGTGCTTTCAATAGGAATAATGGAAAGCTATGTAGTTTACAAGGACACATCCTCCTTTAGTGTTTAAAATATAAATTAAGCTGAGAAAAGAGTGTATGCATGCAGTAAAGAAAACAACTCCTTTCTTTACTTAAAATTAGCTATTTAAAAGGCCATATAGAAAAACAATGACCACAGTAGTCCTTTACATCATGTATTCATTGGCTTGGCACTGCTCTGATCTCTCACACAAGATGTTAGCTCTGTCTCCTCCAGACGTTAGCGTACCTCTCACTATCTGCAGATGTAAATATATAGAATACAGTTGTAGAGTTAGAAATAAATCCTTTATCCCTCTAGGTAGAGAAATGATTTAATATCCTGCCATTCTTTCATCCCCTTGGTAACTGTCCTGATTCACGGCATTAAATCCTCCTCAATAAACTATTTGTGGTTGTCTTTTGTGAGCTCTTCTTTTTAGTCCTCAGAGATGGAGACCAGCATTATATTTTCATTTAAAGAGATACTTACATAGGACATTCTATGACTGTGGGCCAGGTTCACTAAGGTTGACAGAGGTCATGATGGAGGCACAATTGGAGCTTTCTCTGAAGAACGCATGTATACTGTAACAAATTATTCATAGAAAATAGAAACGTGTCATGGTTGCACCTTAGTGAGTCTGTCCCTGTGTGCAAACTTTACATATGATGTGGGTATGTAACACAGATCCCTGATCAATAGTAACAACAATACGATAATGGCTCATATGCGGGGGCATAGGAACTGAGGGGATGGGGTTGTTTAAATCCGCTCCAAGAATATATGAACAGGGGACACAAAAAAGCAAAATTAAACTTAATGCATTACCAGATTTGGTCACTAGAGGGATGGAGCAGTATGACTTGCCAATGAAAGCTTTGACCCATAATATACCAGAATATATTTTATGGGGCATTAAGAATTTAAACCAACAAATATATTTTTGGGGGGTACGGCAGCACTGGGGCCCCAGAACATTGCACCTGGTGCACTGGTGGTAGATCCACCCCAGCTGCCTGTCCTGGGAGTACAGCTGAATTGCACCACTCAGGGCCATAGTTTTTTGTCTCTTTAAACTTTATCCCCCTCCAGATTTTTTGGGCTCCTACACCCATGCTCATATGTAGTAATAAAAATAATAATAATAATAATGTAATACTGTAATAAAAGTAATAATACTCCTGTATTTAAATAAGTTACAGAAACAATTGTGCATATTTAAACAGTTACAGGGGCAGACCTTTGTTGGGACTGTTCCTAAGGATTCAGAGTGTACATCTAAACATTTTATTATACTAACACTTAGGTAGTTTATTGCAATATTAAAACGGTTAACCTTCAAGATCCCTTTAAGAGGGTTATCGTATGTAGTCTTATTCTTGTGTGGCTATGCACAGTGGCAGCTTTCAATAGAACTGAATACAGGTGTTATCTGAATCCATGGTTCCTCCCACTTATTTTATCTTGTTTAGAAGAACAACAAATGCCTTCCACCATTAAAACAAAATTGAATGTAATAGTTAAAACATAACAGCTTTTTTTGTATATTTTACCTTTTCTAAAAAACATTTTGTCCACAATTAAGCCTTTTCCTTCATAAATGCATCCTATAAGTGTGACATTTAATTGGTCCTTTTTAAGGGACCACTGTACACTGGAAAATATGTGAATGTTAGAAAACTTTAAGTCTGACCGAGCATAATTAGGCAGGGAAATGACAAGAAAACCGATTATAATTAGTTTTTATTATGTTTCTGTTTAACTCTAGAGGCATCCATGATACTTAAGTAATATTGTGTTTGTAAGATCATTGTTTACATTTATGGAGAGATTATGTGTGTTAAAGGGGTGTTTATATTTCTGGAGAGCTATGTTTACATTTATTGATGCATGCTGCCTGCTTTTGGGAAGTGGAGTGTTCTTTCAGATTCAGATCAGATTATCTAATAAATCCTACAGCACTTCCTCCCCTCCCAACCACCCCTCCACTGATAGATACAAAATAGTCTCACGCTCCATCTCTCAGTAATTGATGTAACGGGGACAATATGGATTCCTTTCTATTAATATAAATTCTTCAAATCTGTCTTTCTTTATGACCATGTCTTACACAGCTGCTAATTAGTTGGTTATGTATTTCACAAACAAGTGCTGTTTTTCTTGATGGTTTGATGGTTTCTTGTTAATAGACAGAAGGGGTTTTATTGATCAGGTTCAAATTTATTGCAAAGAAACCCAAGAAGAGGTTAACAACCAGCCCACGGTGCCATTCATTTTAAGTCAGTCCAACCCCCCGCACAAATTCAATAATTTGCTAAGTAATCTCCTATTGTTTACTTGAAAATTACAGCCGGATGTGCCCAGTAATTACGTTTCTCAGCATGGAGAGGAGGAAGTTGGTGGATCTTAGATTTAAT
Source organism: Discoglossus pictus (assembly GCA_027410445.1). Taxonomy (NCBI): domain Eukaryota; kingdom Metazoa; phylum Chordata; class Amphibia; order Anura; family Alytidae; genus Discoglossus; species Discoglossus pictus. The sequence goes on along the minus strand of CM050170.1, from coordinate 174,184,255 downwards.
ATAGTCTGGTTGGTTTGAAAATAAAATATGATTCATTAACAAATTAACTTGATTAGGAGCATGGTGTGCTCTTTGTTATGGAAAAATATCCAAGGAAACATTATAGTGAGATGACAGATTGATCTGTACGGTTTGGTAGCAGAAGGGTCCCAGATGCACAGCAATACCATGCAGAATCTTTTATCAGTTAAACACTAGTTATTTTACATCAGATATGAACCAGAAAGCTTGACTATTTATTGTCTTCCTTTCCGTTCATTTCCTTCATCCCATCATTCTTTCTTTTTTTCTTTTTCTCTTCTTTTTTTTTTTTTCTTTCTTTCTCTTTTCTCTTTTTTTTTTTTTTTTTTTTCTCTTTCTTTTTTTTTTCTTTTTCTTTTCTCTTTTTTTTTTTCTGTAGGGCGCCTGGTTTCACAGCTGTCATCTAAGGTGACAAGCCATGTCTCTGAGCATCATGGAAACATAGATTTGTGTAAATCATAACCAAAAAGACCCATCTGCACTGCCCATTCTGTCTCCCTAAAGGTCTGTCTTAATTTAGCCTCAGAAGAGCCTTATCTTATCCTAGGCATGCTTAAATTCCTTAGTTGTGTTTCACTGTAAGGCTGTTCGACTCTTTCTGTCAAGTAGCACTTTCTCACATTACTCCTAAATCTTCCACCTTCCAACTTCAACTCTAAATTTAAATTTAAATCATGCTATATATATATATATATATATATATATATATATAATATATATATATATATATATATATATATATATATATAATATAAAGCCATTTTCCTTATCATTTTACCATTAAGTATTATACTTTTTTTTTTTTTTTTTTTGCATTTCTCGATTTTGACTTTTAGATCCCACATACCTCTAATTTTTATTAAATCATTACTCATTTGACTGACACATCCTGGTATTTCTACGTGGTTACATATTTTTATGTGCTTTTTTCTATGTGTAACTTAGTTTGCGAGCATTTTCCGTCCCTTGTAACGGTATATTGTGTATCTCCTACGTTCCTGGCTAACTCGTACGTGCCTGGCGGTGACTTGCGCGCCTCGGTCTCCTTTAGCCTAGTTTTCATTATTTTCGTCCGCAATTTTTTTTCCACATGTTTCAATGTCTCAACTGCTCGCCTCACTTCGCGAGGCTTTCGGCGCTCATTGCCTAAGTGCTTCTAGCTCGGAAGACTTCTATGCCTCAACCGCTCGCCTCCCTCCATGAGCCTCGCAAGCGTGACGACAAATCGCAGTTCGACAACTATTATAGTTGATGCATCCAATCAGACTCTTCCGGTTTATAATCCCCCAGTGTTCGAGATAAAGATGAGAAAGAGGCCCTTTTTATGTAATTTTTGCTTCAATGCTCAACTTTTAAGAACAGTTACCTAACACTTCCCCTTCTACATTCTGAATAATAACCAAATGTAATTATATTTATTAATATGTGCATTTCCTTGCACAAATACTCTGAATGTTGCAATGTCCTTTTGTTTCTTTTTTCTATCTCTCTGATAACCCCTAACCATTGTTCCTGAGACAGATGTTGACTGGGAGGGTTACATGACAGATAGGTGTTAAGATTCTGCTGTCACAGCACTGTCATATGACACTCAGGGACACCGTGTCAGACCGGGTAAGAAAAGGGAAGTTTCCAAATTAAGACGTCAGATGTTAAAGGTTCAGTTTTTTATAGAAATAACCAAAATGTGTGAGGTCAGCAATTTTAGGTGCTGTACAGGAACTTCCATATGAATATACAGTCAACAGTGGCAAAAACTTCCCATTTTGTTTAATGCGAAACTGTTGCGGTCATCAAACACCTACAGCAGGAAGGCTGACGTTGCAAAATGATTCGGCTTTATTTTAAACACACTGCTGCAGAGATCAGATTTGGGTGAAATTAATTATCTATACCTTTATTACTACTTACTTAATTTTCACAAAAAATAAGTAGGGAAAATAAAAATCATCAATAAAAATAGAATGAACAAACTAACCTTAATATTTTATTTTTATGGACATCATAACCCACTCTGAGAGCAGCCTATTTAGGTCACTTGTGCCCTTTACAGGAAGAAAATATCCTGTAGGCTATCAATCTGGTCTCGCCCAATAGAGTGATCCAGCCCCGAAATACCAGGCAATTCTATCCTGAACAGGAGAAACGGCAAACCCCAGATGTATGTTTCAGCCTTAACTGGACCTCATCAGTAGGGTGTAACTGAAATCCCTAAGGCACAGTGCGCAAGGAGTTCATGTCTTTAGCCTCCTATTACTCTAAGGGAGACTAATTTTATTGTTGCGTATGCAAATGACCCTTCATGCTTAGAGGAGGTCAATTAAAAAGCAAACTAACCTTTTATAAGCTGTGATGTCCTTTTTAAAGACATAGGTGCTGTATATGAGGCCCTACAAGTAAAATAGGTTGTCTACCACTGCCATAGAGTAACATGTGATTGTTGTACCTGTAAAGCTTTTAGATCCGAGCAAAGCTCATGTAGAGTAGGGAGATAATATTGAAGCCATAGTGGTTTTTGGCTCAAATGATCAAGTAAAATACATTTGATGCATAATCTTCCCTTCAAAATATGGTTTCAATGTCTCCTTTTTTAACTATTATAAGAATACATATGCCAGGAATACTTTGTTAGAGAAGAGTTTCCTATAACCTAAGAACTACTCTTCAGTTTGATGCTCATGTAACTGCTAATGTTTAGAAGATACAAAGTATATTTAGAGAAAATCTTAAATTTTAGCTGATTCTGCCTTTATCATGGGGCCTATTTTGCTGATGTCTGGGGAAAGGGTTATCCAACTGGAACTGCCACTTCTATTTACTCTTGTTCTCAAGTGGTTATTCATGGTAGCAATTTTTCAATACAACTGAATAAAGTTTTGCATCCAAAGGTCCTCCATTTCCTCCCCAGGTCACTAATTCCGTTAGATACAAAAGCAAAATTGGATATAATAGTTACAAATTCAAGGTTGTGTTTATTTGTGTTAAACTCTAGAAAAACATTTTGTATAATATCAGATCAAGTTCTTTATAACTGCAGACTATAAATTTGCCAATGCTCGAAAAAAGCAGTATCCAGACTTTTGTGACATGAATCTGGGGCCAGTACCTGAGGCAAGCTCTAGTATAAAAGGACACCCTAATTGAAAAATAAAATTGAGGCCCGCCCTCACACATTTAACTTTCTCCTTTTTTGAAAATCACTTCCTAGCTTTCTTTTTTACACATTTGAAAATTAATTTTCTTAATCATCGGTAACCTGCACAAAATGACACAGAAAAATTAAAATCTAGCACAAGCATCAGATATGTAAAGAACCCATATTATTGTATATAGTCTAATAGATAACAATATAGTCAGCACAATGCAGATAAAATATTGGTCCAAGATGGACTCTCACACAGTTGTTGTGTATTGTTCAATAGTTTTACTGACCAACATGGAGTATCAGTGCATGTGTAGGACAGGGACATGTCCAATAGCCTGGTGTGCAACTTATCTTGAAGGTGTCAACCTCAAAGCTTCCCTATTGTGTGGGTATATATGGCTGCTGTTAACATTTTTGAGAGACTCCGGATTCAGTGCTGGACCTAGCTTTATGGAGCCCCTAGGCATTGAAGTGGAGGAGCCAAAGTACGCAAGGTATGCACGGATGATTTTTGCATTTTCTGTGCTTGTAAGTTACTTTTCCTGTTGTAACTCCCTTGTTGTGACCCCCTAGAAGTCAGTCTATGAACTGCAGCATTTTGTTTGTGTTAAGCCAGGAACCATTGGCTTAACATATGGGAGCGCCTGTGGGCGGCTGCCTAGTTGGCCTAATGGGTAATCCGGCCATGTTCGGATTGTGGTGGAGCTACTGGTGATGTAGCAAGTACAAAGCACTGTGGGTCACAACAAAGTAGTGATCCTCTGCTACCAGCAATGGCCAGGAGTAAAGGTGGACTGCTTACTTATTTGGGAGAGGGGCAGATAATGTATTTTAATAAAAACTGATCTGATCGCCTTGGGGTGATATGACCACTTATATTCTTGCATTTGTGCTGACCTTTACAGTCACCTGCATTCTTCTATAGATAAATTGAAAGGTGGGCCCTCAATTATTTTGCACCAGGGACATCCATTCACAAGCTTGACCACTGACTGGGGATAAGGTCTTCTGCCCCAGTGTTTAGCTTTCAGAGGTATTCATGTAGGAAATAGGGGATGTGATGCACTTTACCATTTGCTTCAGCCAAAAAAGCATTTCATATGTCATGGGCAGGCCAGCTCCCCCCTCCCCCCTACAAATTGCTCATTTTAAAAGCTGTACAAATCCTAAATTGATATACTGCCCTATAAGCACTGTGTCAACTGTTCTTCGCCATCACATTCAAACATATCTCCCTCTTCTCTCTAACACATCCCCCTCCATCATGGATTTATCTGATTCTTTTTTAAATGTGTCCCTCTGTGTGAATACAATGCTCTGTCTATCACTCAGAATACGTATAAGGGCGTTCTCATGATGCATTAAGACAAAGTTTTTCAGGTAGAGAACTGGCAGGCTAGGGTGATTTATCAGTACTTATATTATATTATATTATAAAATCTTTTCTCTAAATGCGAGTTTTCAATCTTCCACGGTGCTTTGGGGACTGCACTTTGGACACTGGATTCTAAGCTCAAAGACAGGGCCCTCCATTTTTGTAATGTGTTAATATTGTTTTGCCTTGATCACAACGCATGTATAGCGCTACAGAATATGTTGGCACGTTAAAAATAAATGATGATGATAATGATAAATTCACTAAGGATTACCAGGCTTCAAACTGGATTGCTGGAGATTGTGATGGCTATTTTCTATTGGGGTAATTGTTTTTGCAACTCTTCTTACTCACTGCAATAGCTTAGTGAAAAAATCCCTATGATTTTATGTTAGAAATGAGTCCACTATATATTCTTTTAAGAAGGGATAAGATGTGCAATACTCCCATGCCTATCCAATCATTTTAAATTATTACAAAAATGAATAAAAAGAAACCATTCCATCAAGTAAACATAACACCATATACTTTTATCTAATTTCGCTAAACTATCTGGCTATGAATTCCCTGGGTGGTTTGGAACAGCTGTGATAAGCCTTTTGTATTGGGACAGCTGGGAAGTCAGCTGCTGAGTTTAATGTGTTCTCTTATTTGCAGATATTGACCTGTCCACAGAAGTGCAGGCCTCTTACTCCTAGGACTAGCGAAGGTCGAAGACGCTTTGATGGGGTGTTAAAATCTTTAAACGCAATGAAAGAGGACTTGCGCCAGGCAGGACCGAGAGGTCAGTGCAAGGTAAGGAATACCTGGATTATCCTTGGCCTACAGATACTGACATCCAGTGGTATGTGCTAATCTTGAGCGTACACAATAGCAAAGCTGATAAATATAGTCCTTGCAGCCAGGAGATACAAATTGTCCTGCAATCTGTGCATTTGCAAAATGCCATCCAGGAGGCAGAAACAGATAAGTGCTTTTTAGACTGAGCAAGGTATTTGAGCAAGTAAGATTGGTGATTCCCCTATTATCTTCTGCTGTTGCAGAGACACAATTTCCTGCTATTATTTTCGTTACCATTTCCATATCTAAACATGCTGCCACTTAGAAAAAAAAAAGAATAATATTTTTTTTCAGAAAATCTTCCAGAGAGCAGAACCATCTTGAAAAGCATAAAAATAATAATTATAATGAAAAAATACACAACTATGATTTTAAATTCTGAAGTATAACATTATCAATACATAGGACACTCTGGTCCAAAATGTTCTTTTAAGTATTTAAAATAGTGTGTGTGTATGTAGTGTGTGTGTATGTATGTGTGTGTGTATGTATGTGTGTGTGTGTGTGTGTGTGTGTATATATATATATATATATATATATATATATATATAATATATATATATATATATATATATATATATATGTGTGTTTATTTTATTGTAATGTATATTAAGAAAATCACTCCCCTTTCCTTTGCTCCTTGACACTCTCTGTATCATGGAAGGGGTCAGTATAATTGCTTGTGCATTTTTGTGACGCAAAATAAATTTGGGTGAAGAAAGTTTAGTATTTCAAAGAATTTTAGGACGGAAATGTTATTAAGCTGTTGGGTGTTTATGCCACCTATTTGGTGACAAATAAATATTGATATGTCTATGTTAATAAGTTTGTCCTTGATTTGAACACCAACCCACAGCTGGCCAAATACCCTCTTGACCGTGATTCTTGAAGTGTGTCAAAAAGTAGAATGTGGCAGACAAACCAAGGGATGGAGGTGATGAGTGAACTGTGGGAGGTGATTCCTTAGGGTAGGGGTAGATGATATGTATGGAATAGTGACTGTTAACATATCCTTAAAGATGCAGATACTGGTCCATTGTCACTAAAGTAAGAGTTTTCTCAATAATAAAGTGAGAACGTTACCTCCTATTTTATGCTTTTCTCTGCCGCACATTTACTAAAGATCTCTCCAGCTTTATAAGGTGACTTCCTTTTCCTTGTTGACAGTGTTCCCTTTCTTTGATTACATGATTGATTATCTTAATCTGTGCAAAACATTGACTTAACTTAATCTTATGTAGGTTTTAAGTGTATTATCTATTTATCAATGTATTTGTATATGTGATACTATCTGAATTCTCAGGATTCCAACACAATAAAATATAGCAGTGATGCCTCAAGAAATTGTGTAGTACAGCTCTGTTTGTTTGGCGTCCCCCAGATTTTCTGTGTCTACAGGTCCTCCAACCCCCCCCCCCCCCCCAATATCCAGTGTGTATTGATTTCCTGTTACTTTGGTAACCCTCCATGATATTCTGTGACCACCACTCTCCTAATAACCATATCCAATGACACCCCTTTAGATATGCAATGCTTTCTTTTTAAAAGAGAGTATCCGAGAGCAGTAGGATTAGACTAACTACTACTCTTCTGATGAACATCATCCTAAAATATCTTCTGCCTATCCTTCTGATAACCCCTCTCGGATATTCTGTGTATATGCTCTCATTGAGTTCCTCAACTATGTTTTAAAGTGTAAAGAAAATGATTGGACACTGTTAATAACACCTAGATGAAATATCTCACTTCTGCCACACCAAGTCGCACGAGAATCATATATATAATCAGTATCCCTTACTGATCATAGTCTACTATAATACAAAGTAAATGGTAGTAAAATGTATTTGGGGATTTCCATATGGCAATTTATATTTGCATTTGTTTTGTACAGCAATTGACAAAATTAACTAATCTACACTGGACCTTATTGAACATAGTCTACTCTAAATAGTTTATGCTGTTTCATTGTGTTTTGTTTGCTTTCTTGAGAATAATAATATCTTTAAGTATAGAATAAACATTCTCTGAGACACTGCTTTGATGGCTAGATATTTCGGCAATGTCAACTATGTAGAAATGTAACCAGAGTTAATTAAAGACAATCATATTAGAAGATATTAACGAAAATACATTCAGTTCATTAGTGATACCACACCTTTTACATGACTGTGCCAGATTGTCACTGCAAATGTTGATTACAAAGCACATTGTATTTATGATCACCAAGGTGCATGTTGACACTTCCTGGTAGAGCTTCCTGGGAAGAAAGACAACCATTACTTTTCAGAAGTCACCAGGATACAGGCTTCAAAAGCAGGTCAAAACAATGAAAAACTCAGAATATAATACAAAGGAAATGGTATTAAAAGAATTTGGGGAACTTCCATATGGTCTATATTTTGCATTATTTTTGTACAGCAATTACCAAAATTAACTAATCTGCACTGAACCTTGTTAAGGCAGCAATAACTGAATTCAGTACTCGCTGCCAATCATTGCTGGAAATTTGAAACCCGGCTTATTACAGCTGCAGGAAGGAGCTTTCCTGTCCATGGACTAGTGGCACATCCCATGTGTCAATGTGGTTTCGGATGAGATCAGCTCACATTGGTAATTATAGCATCAGCCTAATGAACAATTGCCCCCTTAGAATAAGCAATGTAGATGGTTTGCAACTATTGACCCTTTTTGTGCACATGGTCTTAATTCTTCTAGAGCTCCCTAAGCCTAATTCTGACCCACCACATATAGGTACATATCAACCATGGAACATATGTATCAATGTGGATTATTGTTGTCAACGTTTAGCCTGTTATTTGAGACCTTTTAAACCGCTGCCTCCCAAGTCCTGCGCCTAGACCTAAATATATCCTTGACCCTTGTTGTTAAAACATCTGCAACTTTTCTTCCTCAATTATTATTAATTTATAAGACACAAAACGTGGAAATACACATCAATAAAAGGTAATTGCATACATGCAATTGTCTCGCTTTTGCAGCGACAGTCCCTCTTTTCAGTGGAAATCCCCCTGTTCCACTTTTGAAGGAAAGTCCCATTTAAAACCAAATCCCTGTTTTCTAACCGTGAACATGTCCAACTTTCTCTGGTTCTTCCTTTTTTTCTATATAAAGTAGGAGAACGTTGGAAGCCCGTCGTGCTAGTCATATGGATTATATATCTGTATTGAGCACTGTGCACATGTTAAGTGTATATTCACTGAACAACATTCTAGTAATTAATTATTAGTGCAGACTTGTCCTATAATGTTAGGGTCCATCTTGCAATTTGAAATATTGTAAGCTATAGAACTGAGAATCGTGATTAGCGAGAGCTGTCAAGGACAACCTATTTTAGGTACTACATCACATTCTCTATTGAATAAAATACAGCTATATACGGACTAATATAACCAATTATTCAATTAAGGGACCTATGTTAACTGTATTATATATATATATATATATATATATAAATTTGAGCCCTTTGGCCCTCATTGCAGCCTAAGTCGTGCGTGCGTCGACAGTTCGCCTTGCAGGCGTCCCGCAAGTGCGTTACCAACATCGCAAACGGCCCCAACACTGATAACTATTATAGTGAGATATATATATCGTAGTGAAGTCTGTGTATGTAAGATTTTAAACTCGTGGCTCTCCATTTTGGCCTTGTTCTGTATTGTATTTTTCATTGTACTTAACCCCTGTATAGCACTACGGAATATGTTGGAGCGTTACAAATAAAAGATGATGATGATGAGGATAATAATAATGTCTGGAGTTTATGTAAAAGCCCAATAATCTGTAAAAATAATAAGATTATTGCAGTGATAGCTATTTAATTTGACATTTTAGTTATAGTGACAGCTTTCAAGAGCTGCAAGGCTTCCTCAGGGTTATTGCTTATGATTTGAGAGAGTCACAGCTTATTATTTGCATATGTGTGTGTGTGTATGTGTGTGTAATATATATATATATATATATATATATATATATATATATATATATATCTCCCCACTCCTTAAACTCTTATTTTATTATTATTAGTACTAATGAATTATTATTATTAATATCTCCACATGGTTTGAGGCCTGGATTTATGAAGGTATTTTCCTGTCACAGAAAGAGTCAGGTCAACCTTTTCTGAGACAGGCCTGAACTGAGCTGGTCGAGAAGAGTTTGAGATCCGCGCATGCGCAGTGTAGGCGCTCTGACGTCACGGCTGGTGTATGGTGGCTGCGGCCGCAGTGAGAGGCGGGGAGAGCAGAGCTTGGGCAGATCGGTAGCGACAGAGAGAATCCGTAGCCAGGATCGTACAGCTCCGGATGGGAAGTTGATGGTTTGCCTGCTCGGAGGGTCCCAAGAAAGGTTTCCAAGGTAAAGGGAGAGACTGGTCAAGATAACGAGTCTCTGTCGCGACATGGAGTACGTGGAGGGTGGTTCGGGGAGTTTGACATAGACACTCGGCTCTGGGGCTTCCTGGAGAGGAGGATTCAGGGACGGTGGAGGCTGGGAGAGCAAAGGCAGGAGGACGTGTCAGGACTGGGCCTGTATACACCCGATAACTAGGTGAGGATCTGTACCCCGGCACCCCATAACTAGGCGAGGATCTGTACCCAGGCACCCCATAACTAGGCGAGGATCTGTACCCAGTCAACCCCATAACTAGGGCGAGGATCTGTACCCAGTCAGCCCATAACTAGGCGAGGATCTGTACCCAGACACCCCATAACTAGGCGAGGATCTGTACCCAGGACACCCCATAACTAGGCGAGGATCTGTACCCAGACACCCCATAACTAGGCGAGGATCTGTACCAGACACCCCATAACTAGGCGAGGATCTGTACCCAGACACCCCAAAACTAGGCGAGGATCTGTACCCAGACACCCCATAACTAGGCGAGGATCTGTACCCAGGCACCCCCCATAACTAGGCGAGGATCTGTACCCAGGCACCCCATAACTAGGTGAGGATCTGTACCCAGGCACCCCATAACTAGGAGAGGATACTGCAGCCAGGCACACCCATAACTAGGCGAGGATCTGCAGCCTTGCACCCCATAACTAGACAAGGATCTGTAGCCAGGCACCCCATAACTAGGCGAGGATCTGTAGCCAGGCACCCTATAACTGGGAGAGGGTCTGCAGCCTGGCACCCCATAACTAGGCGAGGATCTGTACCCAGGCACCCCATAACTAGGCGAGGATCTGTACCCAGGCACCCCATAACTAGGAGAGGATCTGCAGCCAGGCACCCCATAACTAGGCGAGGATCTGCAGCCTTGCACCCCATAACTAGACAAGATCTGTAGCCAGGCACCCCATAACTAGGCGAGGATCTGTACCCCAGCACCCCATAACCGGGTGAGGATCTGCAGCCAGGCACCCTATAACTGGGAGAGGATCTGTAGCCAGGCACCCCATAACTAGGAGAGGATCTACATGTAGCCAGGCACCCCATAACTAGGAGAGGATCTACATGTAGCCAGGCACCCCATAACTGGGAGAGGATCTGTACCCAGGCACCCCATAACTAGGCGAGGATCTGTAGCCAGGCACCCCATAACTAGGCGAGGATCTGTAGCCAGGCACCCCATAACTCGGAGAGGATCTGCAGCCAGGCACCCCATAACTAGGCGAGGATCTGCAGCCAGGCACCCCATAACTAGGAGAGGATCTGCAGCCAGGCACCCCATAACTAGGAGAGGATCTGCAGCCAGGCACCCCATAACTAGGAGAGGATCTGTAGCCAGGCACCCCATAACTAGGCGAGGATCTGTAGCCAGGCACCCCATAACTGGGAGAGGATCTGTAGCCAGGCACCCCATAACAACTGGGAGAGGCTCTGCAGCCAGGCACCCCATAACAACTAGGAGGGGATCTGCAGCCAGGCACCCCATAACAACTAGGAGGGGATCTGCAGCCAGGCACCCCATAACTGGGCATGGATGTGTGAACCAACACCCCATTATCTGCGAGAGGATGTGCAGAATCGTTATCTTCAATACACTAGCTTGTGATCTCCCATATACAGTATAAATTAGTCCACATGACTGTACCAAAAGCCTAGCTGTGACTGTAACCCTAGAGATATATAGAAAACCAAAATAGAGATTACCAACAACTATAAACCCATAACATCAACTGCAATAATTTCCAAAATACTACATTTTGTGCCTTAAAAATCACAGTTCTACATTTTCAGTATTTGGGTTACAAATAAGTGTTTTTAAAGAGTCTAGAGGCCTTCTGTATGTCCAAATAAGATGAATCTGAAAGCTGCATCATTGTACTGACTTTGATGCAAGGCTTGTCTAAATAGCTATAGTTCATGTTTGGCAATAATAATAAGTATATTTAATATCACCCTGTATATAATACACTGCCCATCACAACATATTTGTTCTCCAATCATTTTGCCTTAATAGGTCTGTCCAACTGGGCACAATAACAGAGCGCCATGTTCTTCTTGCATCTTATTTACTCTTTCCAGTTCATTCAGATAATTAAATGTTTGTGCTTTTTTTGCTTCTTTCTTTTATGGTTAGAAATGTATCTTGTCGTCTACCACATAATGTAAATACATGTAAAGGTGTTAATACCAAAAGCGTTAGTCATTCACACCTTGGGTCTGTAACCAGAGCTATTGTGCGGCGCCACTTACACCACAAGTGCGGGTTGCAGTCGTTACTTGGTTTCAGGCCTCATTACTAAAGTTATCTCTTCCTGGTTTCATTGTAAGGGATATGAACCAAAATACTGTATCCTAATGTTATCAGCACAGTGCCTTATTTACATGATTGTGATACACCCAGACTGCGTACATAGAGGATACAAACTTGATGCCCTTAGTGCAGTCCTTTAAATGGTCTACTTGCCCTAAGGTTATACATTTACTTAATTGCTGCAGTGATCCTTTAAAGGTACATGCAATTCCTATCTTGAATTTAAGAGCATTCGTTAGACATTAGTAGCCCCAACACTGTAAAATAAACACGCACACACACATATATACAGTAGACTCTCAGTTAACCAGAACTTAAGCAACCAGAACTAAATGGAATCCTGTAATTTTTAAATAAAAATGTCAATTTACAGGACTCCACAAATGCCAGGTTGTCATGCCATGAAATGCTTACAGGCACCTAGATGACATCCACTGTACATACCTGGAAGCGGACAGGCATGAGTGACTGAGCCAGGGCAGTGTTGGCGTTGCATTCCCCAGGGATCAGCACTGCACCCCCCTCCCAACGTACCTGTGTGGAAGTGAGGAGTGAAAGCTGCTGCTGCTAGAACAGCCCTCACTGACACATATACTTAGCAGAGTATCCTATGTGCAGCTAATCTAGGCCTCTTTTACTAGACACTCTCAAGCAACCAGAACCTACATTTATTTGGGCATCTACCAATCCCTAAGGTGACGGGTAACTGAGAGTCTACTGTGTGTATATATATATATATATATATATATATATATATATATATATATATATATATATATATATATTTATATATATATATATATATATATATATATATATATATTTATACCACCTCTTCCTCCCCTCTTAAAGGAATGTGGATGTTTTCTGGATCTTTGTTTTTTTGCTTTTGTTTAGTCAGGTCTGACTCTCCATGACCATATGGACCACATCAAAACTCGTGTCTAGCTGTGCTTATCCATAAGCTTTTCTTGCCAAAGAAAAGATACTGGAATGGATTGCTAGTTCCCTGATGTGGGCCGCAATTTGTCTAACCTCTCTGCCTATCTTGGGTGACCCTACATAGTATAGCTCACAGCTTCGTTCATATACACAAGCACCAAAACAAGCTAGCAATCCAGAAGTGGTTTCTGGATTTTACTAGGTATATAATATACTTATCTATGGATTTACTTTTATGTACTTTATTCAGTAAAAAACAAAGCTTTTTAAGCACTTAACAAAATATAGTCATACAGTTTTGACCTGCAGCACATGAAAACACAGACTCTGCTGTAATTGCTATGCTGTGTCTCATGCAATCAGTGATCATCTTTCAGCAGCATGCCTGGCCATGACTCTCCACTGCACACCCAGCCCTACAGAATCTGTGTCTGCATATGCTGCAGTGGAGTGTCCCATACAGGGACTGTTTGTTTGATTTCAGACAGTAAAAACAGCTTCTAAGCCCGTATATAAAGTCCTTTAAAAGTAAATAGATACATCAATATATTATATACACCTAGTGACATCCAGGTACATTCCTTATCCCATCAAATGATACAACATTTAAAGGAAGCCTGCACAAGTAGTAGTTGGGTCATTTAGATGACCTGATGAGCAGTGATAACTCTAGAGGGATCCATGATACATTGGTGAAGTTATGTGTGTGAGAGGGATGATTACATTTCTTGGCAGTATGAAATCTTCCATGTCTCTCTTAATATTTAGCAGATTCTAAAATATCCTAATGTTTTACTTTTGTGGACTGTTAACCAGCCTGTTTTTCTTTAACATTTAATGTATTCCTAGCAGCGGGCAAGGTTCAAGGACTTTGTGCTTCTAGGAGCTTGTTATCAGACTTTAATTCTTATTTTAGTTGTTCCATCTTAGGAATGTTTGTGTTTTTTTGTTCTGAGACATATTGTTGAGGATGGAGTATAACCTGCCAGAACAGGTATCTGGTGCTTTTTGTTTCTGCTAAGTATATCCAATTATAAGTCATCTTCTCCGCTCAAGGTTATGTTGTGGACTGAAATTTTGCAGAATTAATAAACATTTCAGACAAGTTTGTTCCAGGCTGAAGAATTTATTATTTTGGCTTCTGATCCACACTAATAATTCACAGTTTCCATGAAGCACAAGTTCAAAAACATCCTGAAATTGCATAATATTATTATCCTTGTATAAAATAAACTTTATACAACTGATGTATTTGCTATGTAAGATTTATACGAGAACTAATGAGCCTGTCAGAAATGTTACGTCAAATAGTGTGTGTATAAAAGTATACTGTGCTGTTAGGGCCAAAAGATTTGTTTATCCTGCATGAAAAATAAATGATCTATAAATTAAAGAGCTGTCACAGATGCACATTATTATATGATAGTACAGTGGTATAATAAGAGTTTGCGGTTTTCGTTCAGTCGTGTCTGACTCTCCATGACACTATGGACCGCAGCACGCCAGGCACATCTTGTGTGAATACATAAGCTTTTCATGGCAAAGATACTGAAGTGGGTTGCCAGTTCCTTTTCCAGTGGACTGTGATTTGTTTGACCTCTCTGCTATGACCTGCTCATCTTAGGTTACTCAACATCAGGGGTGTCCAAGTTTGGTCTTGCTGGGCCGCACACAGGCCTGGATTTGTGTATTTTGTTTATGTGCACAGATGAGTCAATTAGGATGACTGAAGAAATGATAGTCTCACCTGGGTGCAGCAGGGCTATCCTCAAATCCAGGCATGTGTACGGTCCAGCAGGTACGAACTTGTACACCCCTGCTCTACGTGGTATAGCTCACAGCTTCGTTAAGGTACACTAGCCCATTCACCATGACAAGGTAGGGATCCGGAAGGGGACACATTTTGCTACCGGAAGCTATAGAAAAATAACATTTGACAACAGAAACATATCCTCCCATCAGGTCTTATCAGCACCTAATTATCTCATGATGAATGGCTCAGTGGATTGATCTTTAATTTGCTTATGGCATCTGAAATCTCAATTTGTGATTGACAAAACTTTATTGACAACATGGAAGGTATCTAAAGCAACATCACTGGATTAATCCTTTAATGAGGAGATCTCTTCAGATGGTGACTGTAGATAGGATATTCAAATATTTTTTTCTGGGGAGGAAAGCTATGGCAAGCTTGGACCAGTTATCGAAGAAGAACTATGGTATTCCCATTAGTAACATATGGATGTGAGAGCTGGACCATAAAGTCTGAGTTCGGCAGAAGTCATGCCTTGAATTATGGTGCTGGAGAAGACTGCTTTGAGTCCCTTGGACTGCAAGAAGATCCAATAAATCAGTACTACAGGAAATAAAGACAAACTGTTTACTGGAAGGTATGATCATGAGACTGAAGCTCAACTATCTTGACTATATCATAAGACACCAGGATTTCCTACAGAAGACTGATGCTGGGAAAGATTGAAGGCACACAAAGAAGTGGGAGGCAGAGATGGATGGATGAGTTTTTTTTCGGAAGCAATGAATTTGATGGAGCTCTGATGGGCCAGGGCTGACAGATATGCCTGGCATGCTGCCGCCCATAGTCACGGAGAGTCGGGCAAGACTGAACGACTAAATACCAACAAAAAAAATGCAGGATCTGTACAGCTGAGCGAAACAAAATATCGATGTTTTTCTATAACAGAATTAAAAAAATGTTTAAGTCTCTTCCAATTGCCAGTATTTTATATTTGTACTTTTCTATCCTACCATAATGTGGCCATTGGTCAGTACTATAGTAACATTAAATATGCAAATAAACACTTGGGTAGTTTGTTTTAATATCAAAATCAGGCATCCTTTTCATGACCTTTTTAATATTCTGTGTTGAAAAACCTATACTAAAAGCTTTTAAAACTGCGTGAAAAAGTTTAGGATGTTGGTGTCCTTTTTTTAAATTATAAATATTTTTTTATGCATTCCTTTAAAAATTCTTGCAGATTCTCAAGACTATAATTCGATAGATAAACACTATAGTGGGGTCTGGCAATGTACACTAATCCAAGCCTGGTTTGTCGGAGAGCAGGGCACATCTTCCTAAATAAATCCCATGTAAAGTGGATCTAGAGGCTAAAAGGATGGTGGGTACCTTTTGTGCCTAATGTACATGGAATCTTAAACAAAAAAGTCCCAGGAAGGGCTTTGAGCTGCAGAACATTTTATAATACTGTTTTTTTTTTAAACCCATTAATATTACATTTTATTTACACTAGATTTCCATTATATTCTTCTAAACCGTTTTGGGGCCTTGTTGCTATAAAGTATTTAAGCATTCGGATTGATAAATTAGGGTCTCCAAAGGCCAGGTTGCTTGTATTTGTCCACTGCTGATAACAGAACGTGACCGGAAAAGCTTGATACATAATAGTACGGATTTATAGGGAAGAAAGGCCTTTTAATCCCATAAAAACTGTTGTTATTTAGTCATTCAGTCGTGTCTGACTATCTCTGATCCTATGGATTACACCACGCCAGGCACATCTTGTCTCTGGTTGTGCTTATCCATAAGCTTTTCTTGTCCGGTACTGGAGTGGGTTGGCAGTTCCTTATCCAATCAACTGCAATTTGTCTGACGTCTCAATCTTGGGTGACACTACATGGTATAACTTACAGCTTCATTTGAAGTATACAAGGCCCTTCACCAAGACAACCTAGCGATCCGGAAGCAGTCATAACTACTAGCTCAATATTATCCAATAATGTCTTAAATAACCTCCGTAGTTGTCATGCAATAGAGTTTGTTTAATTAAGAACGGATTAGCAATAAAAGCTGCATTCAAATAGACCTTGCATTTCAACGTTCATGTTTCAGGCTGTTTCTCTCTACCTCTTATTTATGCAGAGGGTAAAAGAGGATCTGCCTCGGACCCTGTACTATTTGTTTGTGAATGATCTATTAGTCTGCAGCAGTGGGGTCATTTGTGCACTCTATAGGCAAAAAGCAGCCTATTTGTATGCAGCACATCTCATAAAAACATTTTTATTTTTAGTATCTAAAAATCCCTCTGACTATGTTGACACCTCCCAGGGGGTGTTTACACAGGCCTCTGATCCTCCCCCCCACACACACACACATACACTATTCACCTGCTGTTGCTTGCTCAGGCAATCTCATTGCAGCTTCCTGACTGTATGTTAGTAGTAATACATAGCACATATCGGTGATACACTACATATCCCAGGCTGTTTTCCAGCACAAACTGGAATCCAGCGTTAATTCAAAAGTTTCAGCTAACTTGATTAGCCAAAACAAATCATTTAAAATGTGATGCTAATTTAGCCTGGGTTTGGAGGGTGTTAACCCTAATGTTCAACTGTCAGAAATTACAAGAGATTTTGCTTTCTTAAATGTAATTCTTTATTTCAGGATTATCTTTTTTAAATGCAAAAATGTTTGCGTATACTACTAATTCTCTATCAGAAGCAAACTTTACATATTACTTTAATAATGTCCAGGTCAAATCCTCTCCCACACCTGGATATCTGATATTTGGTAAACATTTTTAAATGGCAAAGTTCAAATACATGCTAGTTACATTGAAACAATTTCAATATCATTTTTCATAATTAATTACTAAATAAGCAAATGAAGCTCTATTGTTAGGCCATGGCAGTGGCCATTTAAAGTTAAACAACCCTCAATTTGCCCATCATTATTTCTGTCCTAAGTAGAAAAGCTAAGATTTGAATGTGTTATCCTGTACAGTCTATTGATGCGCCTCTTGCACAGGCCGTGTGTTATGAGTAACCTCCTCAATGGCCATATAGTGTAAACTTTCCCTAATGATAAAAGTAGGAGTGTATTGTTACTGACTCACAGTAGTATTTGCACCCATGAGTACAGATTGTACTTGTGATGGCTTCCAGTGAAGGAAAGTGCTCATTGTATGTATGGAAATATCTACATTTGCATTACTAGACCCAACATTTCCTTATTGTGTTTGCTCTTGAGTATATCTTGGAATAAGAGCTTTTTCTCTTCTAGTTTGGGTTGTATTGTTTTTGTTGCTGAAGGACGTGTGTCTTTTGCTGATTAGATCCTATTGAAAGTGATCCTAAAAGTTAAAGGGCCAACATTTTCCAATTGTTGAAGAAAGCCAATTGTAACTTATAGGAAATTACATTTCTCAGTAGTGCATAACATCTATAGTGACCATACAGAATAATAATGGTGACAGCGGCACCATTAAAACCTACTGAAAAACAAATTGGCTGTATTGGGGTGCTTTTTATTTGTTTCTGTGGTGGCAAAAATGTGCCCCAATGTAATGGTGTAGTGGGTCCCCCCCCCCCGCCCCAACCGAGCAACAGGAATTTTGATTAATCATCGGTGTGTGGATTCAGTGGAATGTACCTGCTTGTGACCTTTGTAATGTACATTAATTGGATATTCTCTGTGGTTTCATTTTATCTATATAAGAGATTTGCTTTGTATGAAACTTCCATTTATTTTATTTTTTTGACATTTTAAGAGCAGCTGAAATCTTTTTGTATATACTGGGAAGCTGCCTCTAGTCATCCATACACATACAGTCTTCCCTTAAAGGCACATTGTAGTCTGTAATATTATATCATTAATTTAATCTAGTGCATTTTACAAAAGTTAGTGATTTTATAATGTGTAGAAATCAGCATTAAAGTTGCCCGGGCCATTGTTTACTTGTCCCTAGCCTTTGCATGATGGTGATAAAAAGGTACAAGTACTATCACAAGACTCTGACTCTTCAGCATTCAGCAAGGAGCTTACTCAATTAAAAGTAACATTTGCAAGTTAGCAGTTTTAAAGCTTTTTGTTTTCAATTTTTGGGTATGGTCTGCCAAGTTTGTTACTGTTTTTATATCGGTGCAGAATCCAGCACACTTGACAAAAACAAATCTAATTTGCCATATATGATGTGTGTGGGAATATTCTGAGGTAAAAACCGAGCAGATGTTCTGTGTTTAATCCAGTCTGGGCGGCACTTCGTGCAGTCTGGTTTCTCTTCGTTCCTTTAAAGTGTTATTTTGACTTTAGCAGTTGTATCTCACATTTATTATTCACTGGCTTCTTTTAAGTACAAGCTGAGACACGTACAAATTACAAGCACTGCTACCTGAAGCAGAGAGAGAGAGGCTTTCTGGGCCTGCTGAGGCCTAACTGGCTGAGGGGGGAAATTACCTTTTTGTTTATAGAGACTCAGAGGTGTGTGTGTGTTTATGTTTATATCACATATATAGCTGTCGTAATTGTACGGTTGTTTGTAACGCAATGTTAAATATTGCGGCCTGCAATGTTAAAGGCACTCATCGCGAGGCACGCACGTAGGACAGATTGAAGAAGGCCTCAAGATGAGTGCTGTAGGCGCTCATCGCGAGGCTCACAGCACTCATTGCAGCTCTCGCAATAGTGCTTTTTCAGGGTCCCTCTATGGGTCCTCTGTCCCGTCAGAGATGTAATTTGCCCCATTACACTCCACCGATGGAGGATGGAAAGAGATTGAAGACGCCCATAGCCGAAGCCAGTAACACATTTTGACTGTCACACAACACCAGAGATCATCCCATCAGAAAGGACTTGTTATCAATACCGTATTACTTCAGGGTTGATAAATGCCCCCATGAGTCAATGGCCTATGTTAGCAAAATGTTTCAGGGGTGTCAATCTGTGAACAAACTAACTATATTGGTACATTTAGAAAGTAGGCTATTAACCTAGTTATAAGGCAACTATATACTGGTAACAAGAACGGAAGATCTCTCTGGCGGAGTGACAACCAAAATGTAATATATTCAAAGATGTTTTTCTATTGTTAAACTATATAATTTCTAATGCATTAGATTTGGTTTTCTTGTTCTCCTCCCTATAATACTCACAAGTTAGATTTTGCTGACCAGCATTTGAGATACTAATTATAAGGTAGTTGGGTTGAAAATGCTCTGGTCTGCATAATTTTAAATATGGCTCAGAATCCCTTTTATTTGCTTTTATGGCCGATTATGTACAATTGTAACTTTTAGTTCCTTAAATTAAAGGAATGGGATATATATATCTGACTTTTACTTCTCTGAAATTGATTTTCTTGTGTCAGTTAAAACACAGTGGAAATATGGTATACTTTTAAAGCTGTATGTAGTTACTACTTTATTAATTGAATGATATTAAAAGCATACATTCTCCTATAGTCGCCCTTTCTGATCCACTCACAAACTGTGATTGAAATATTTTGTCAATGAGACATCAATATCATTAATTAGCAATAAGTCCTTGAGGCAATGGACCATGCATTTGGTTGCATAACGATACTAGGCATGCTCAGTGTGCTGGTTGACTGCATGGAAGCCAATAGACCCATTGCGTCAATTCTTTATCTGTAATTAATTGCATTGATCTCTCATGAACAAAATATTTTGGTTTGTGGGTGGATCAGAAAGGCTGAAAGCTTAAATTAGTAGGAAAAATGTCATTTTTAAATTGCGTTCAGTTGATAAAGTACTTCTTATTACATATAGTGTTAAATTATGCCATATTTGGAACCTCTACTCACTTTGAATGACCAAATCCTGGCAGTGGTTGTCCTCTTCCATGAATTTCCCTGAGTGACTGGTAGAAACTGGGAGTCGCTCAGTTGTTTGTATTGCATGCAGACATTCATATAGACAGGGTTAACAGATTTAAACAGGTTAGTAATGCTTGTTAGCTCTGTCTCTCTGAATGATAGGCCAGGTCAGTTGGCTGTGACTATACCAATGGAACTCTGTGGAAATCCAGTGTGCTTCAGTTCTATGTCAGTCGGGGGAAGACGGTCAAAGGTCCCACCAATTATTTCTACATCTTATATATTATCGTTTTTCAGATGCAATGTATAAAAATGATCGTTTAAAAGAAATTTGAAAATGTTCCAATGAAGGTTACTGCTCAGAATAAACCAATTCAAATGTATAATTGCACTAGGAGCAGGATGCTTGTCCTTGTCAGCCAATAGAGCTGTATGAGTCCTACAATACTTGTCTGCCAGTGAACTCTACGTAATACAAGATGCTCTGTGCACAAGACACTGACTTTGTAATGGTTCCGATTTGTCAGTGTCCATTTAATTTATTCCAGAACTCGGCTGCTGCTATATATCCGGCCCTCCTTGGAGTTATTTATTATCAATGAAAAGTGTTTATAACGAAATAAAAAGTATACATAAATAACAGAATACATGTTTATTTTATCTATCCATGCAGACATCTTTAGAAACCGTAGTTCTTTTTGTTTTTCTTTATTATCTCAAAATTCTGATCCAGAGATTTTATTTTTTTGGGCAGTTCCAGGAGAGAAATAATGAGATGCTCTCAAAGTGGGAAATAACCAGAGTATGTGAAATTACAAACAAATTTCCCCAGGGTAGATCTGTATACAAATAAAAGCAGCGGTGCAGAATATATTAAATATTTGACAGCTGAAATGTGAATACGGTGCTGAATATCACATGTATCCCGTCTTTTTTTTCTGTTGTGAATATCCGCATTTATATTAAAACTAGTGACTTACCTGTTTGCATATAAAAAAACTAATTTTATTAACAAGCGCTTAAAATTTCTGTTTTCACTTACTGAATCCTTCCAGACAGTCCCTGCAAAGGTCTACCCCCCACCACAGGTTATACATACAATGTCTCTGTTGGTACAAGATGTACAAGCCAATTACAGACTGACTATCAGCAGCATTGGACCCCCCCCCAAAAAAAACAAACAAACAAACAACTGCTTTCGAGAAGTCTGGCTAGAACATATCTTACCAGCAGAAACATTGTATGTATGAGCTATTGGGGCAGACCTTTGCAGGGACTGTTTGAAAGGTTTGAGTGATTGAAAATAGATCTTTTCAGCACTTGGTAAAATGTGTAGGCATGCAAACAAACACTTCAGTGGTTTATTTATTTATTTATTTTTAAACACAGAAACTTCCTTATACCTTTTCAGTTAATTCAATAGTTTATTCTTGTAATACTACTTGCTTGGTTGGACTCCCCTGAGTAAAGCTTGTAGCTTGGGATCCTCTTGCTGTGTTTTGCTTGGCATTGGGACCTCAAGACATCAGGAAGATGGAAGCAAACGGCTGCTTTTCTGAGCGAATCCGCTAGCAGAACAATATAGATCAAAGGAAGCTGAGGTGCAGAAATCCAGTTTACACATAAATCCATGACGTGACTTTCATTGTCTGTGTAAGGAATCAATCATTTGGGAGCCGACTCGCTCACTAAGACGTATTGTGTGTTCTCCCCAGCTTGGCATACACTGCTGTGCAAGTCATTGGTAATTAAGGCTGAATCAGAGGCCTTTCCATGCCAAGCAGCCAGGTCAATCATTTGATTTGTTCAACCTGGTTAACTGTATCTGTGCCATTAGCTGAATTCGTTGTTGCGGTCATTAGACCAATTTCATTCTTCGGTGTGTGGAACGGGTTCATTTTTGTCCCTCAAAATTTAAACAAAAAGACCTGCCAAGGGAGAGTGGACAAAATGCTAAAAGACCACTGTAGTTTCTGAAACGCATCATGTAGTTTGGAAGTATGAAACTAACAACATTCAGGTTCCCTGGTGTTCCAGTGGTTAGGATTCACAGCTTTCACCTCTTCGACCTGGGTTTCTTTCCAGCAGGGGAACCAAGAGGTCACACCACCCTGAAGACAAGTAGGGTTGAGCCTGGTCCGTACTTGGATGGGAGACCCACTCGGAATACCAGGATGTATGCTGTGACCCACTGGAGAGGGCACTGGCAATCCACTCCAGTATCTTTGCCATGAAAAGCAAGTGGATCGGCATGACCATGGGTAGAAAGATGTGCTTGGTGTGTGATGGTCCATGAGGTCACAGGGAGTTTGAAACAACTGAACGACGGGGAACACCCCCCCCCCCCCCCCAACTAACAATGTTAGCACAGAAGGATCCTGTTTTATGAAAGGTATACACAATATAGTTGAAATTGCTTGTAGATTAGATTTAGATAAGCATGTAGGTAAGCATGCTCAGAATGAAATGGTTAGACATGTAATCTTTAACCCTTTTATTTTTTGTTTAAACCAACTGAGCGTGCTTATCCTCTTATCATCCATACTGCTAATCTTAAAGGGCCACATAATTCGGCACAATTTGGACCACATCACAATAAAAATCTCCTAATAGCCTGTTGAAATATTTTTTGCATTTTTGAAATATGTGCATTTTTACGGAGAAATGCATAAAAAAATGTTCATGTGTAACAGGCTGCCAGATCCACAGCTACAGCTCCTTCTAGTGAGCAAAAGAAAAAAGAATTGACCTTTAACAAATCAATCTGTGCAGACCATAGGATGTTGGAAACACCTAAACAGGTCTGTTATGGGTTAACTGGTCAGTGCGTTCCCGAGGTCAGGGAAACAACTGCTATTATTCACGGTCTTCTCCACTCCTCCGCTATCGGTTATAATTCATGCAACAGCCAGTAGGCAGGCTATCAGCCTTATTAAATTACGATTCGGCCAATTGAAAAGGGCTCTATATAAGCACAACACATTTTGTTTACAGAAGTTTTTAGTTGGTGAATTTCTATCTAAAAGCAAAGTCTTCACTAACTTATATAGAGCCCTATTCAATTGGCCGAATCACAATTTTTAATAAGGGTGGGTGTGTGTGTGTGTAAAACTTTAAAATTATCTATTAAGCTAAAAAAAAAAATTGAAGAAATAATTTTGTCTGGTTTCACACCACGAAGACCACTTACATTGAGGTAAATCAGCCAATGACATTATCAACAGCAGTTAAAGGGCCAGAGGGTGAATATTTTAGTTCATTTATACGCCTAACTTTTAAATTGCTTACATTGTTAATTTTAAAAACATTTATCCATTTGCAGTTCGGTTTAATTTTACCTGTACTAATCTTTTCAATGAATGGGACCTTTGTGCCACTTTTAACGTTACTAAGGAACTTGTATATTTGTATTTCTGTTTGGGAGACTGTTGTGCTTGTGCAATTCTTGTAATGCACCTGGGACCTGGGTACATGGAAAGGACACACCTACTGTACCGAACGGAAATATACCTAAGTCACTGACGTTGCTTGTGATTCAGCTTTGCTTATGGTATGTTTCTTGTCTACTTTTTTTTACATTCTTGCATATACTTAGGAATGCTGCATATAATTAGTCTCTGTATATAACTCACTCCTGACTTCATCACTAGGTCACTGAGCATCACTGTTCTATATAACTATTAGGTATATCTAAGTTTCCCTTTTTCTAATCTAACACATTCTGCTTATATCAGACACACACATTGCATGGAGTCATTATATAGACATACAGATTTATTTTATTTCAAAATAAAACTTGTTTTCCACACCCCCAGACCTGCTTACATAGGCACAGTGCACCTACCAATAGAAACACTGCATTTGGATATGGGATTTTAATTCATTACTAACCTTCAAGTCAGCAGCAGCTCAATGCAAAAAGCTACACCACAATGTGATTTCCTGTTCCCAAGTGAAAGCAGGACTACACCTCCCATGATTCTTTGGTGCACACTGGCTTTACAGATGGATACAATGTATTGGCTGTAAAACGAATTATGAATTTTATGCTAATCTTAGCAGGGATTTTAAGGGGTTTCAACTAACAAAAGCCACCGCTTGCAAACTGAAGGGATTTAGCAAACATCAGGGAGAGTAATGTTTATTTTGGTATTTTTTAATTGATTTTTTTTTTCATAAACTACTGATACTCCTCTATCCGATGCACTAATAATCCAGGAGACTTAGTTATGCTATTAAAGGATCACTATAATATCCTATCAAAATAAGCTAGTTTTTTTTAAATTACTCATTGACCATTTATAAAATTCAATGTAATAATTTAATATAATTTAATAAGATAGTTACAATGCCAGTTTATAATGAAAAAAACATGTTTTGTCTTTTGAGTCTAAGAGCATAATTACCCCATAAGTCACCCCAAAATATTTTTTCTTATTTTTTTTCTTTTTTGGGGTGATTCTTCAAGAGCAAGAAAAACTGTTTGTACGTCTATTTCTAACATGAATCAATCCTGGGAAATTCCATGTTGCATTTATATGTAGATGAGCAGCTCATGCATATTAATTGGCTGCTTTGATGTGGTAATTCGTATTGGCCTGCTTGCCGGTCTCTTTATTGGCCAAAATAAAGATCCTCTCCAAGGTTATCTGGCAGTTAGACCCCTTTCCCAGCCTTATCAAGTACAGAGCCACACATGAGCATACTGATCCGCACATTAGCATATGGGAGCTGCAAGATCAGTGCTAAAGATTTCAGAAATTATTTACTGTAGAGGAAAATGGCTAATACAATGTATAGCCAGTACTTCATGCTCTTTAAAATAAAATCAGCTTCTTATTTCAGTCACTTTTTAAGCAGGAAACACAAAAAGCTAGTTTTTTTTAATTTTAAAATAAATGTTGATGCCTCTGGAGGACCCTGGATATATCCATGGTGGAAGCTATATGTATGAGACGGCTGTGTTTACATCCATTGATGGAGCTTCCACTCCATTCCCTTCTCTCTCCTCCCCTCCCTTCCCTTCTCTCCTCTCCTCTCCTCTTCCTCCCCAGCCTAGATACTGATATGTGGATGTGCACTCCCCCTAGGAATCTTACTTAAAGTGTACCCTGCAGGGTACAGTGTGTGACCTCAAAAGGAAATGATGGCTGGTGGGGTCACAGCTAATGCTGCCCATAAGGAGACAGTCTGTCTGTACTTCCTCCTGATTGTCTAAAACAATTTAGCCTGGGTTTGGAGGGTGGTATACCTACGTTTCAACTGATAGAAATTTAAATATATTTTGCTAGCTTCAAGGTAAGTATTTAAATGCTTATTTTTTTAATTTTTTCCTGCAAAAAATGTTTGTCAGATGCATTCATAATATGACTGATATAAGTCTGACTACTTTTGCTCAATGTACGTTGCACCCTCCCATTTCCTAAAGATGCAATTTCCCCAGTGTGGTTTTAAGAATATATTCCAAGAAAGGGAGCGATATGTCGCAAACTGTATTAGGCTAAAAAGAAAACCAGGTTGGTTTAGGCTCAAGAAAACTAACAAGAAGTGCTTACAAGTTATTCATTTTATTAAAAAAGATGCATCTAAAGGAAGATGCGCCTTGGAGATTCCATCCGCATCTTTACTGAGGTGCAGTGGCTTTTCCTGCTGCTTGCCGTTGCACAGCGAGGGTATGACTGGAGCTAGAGCGTCTGAGTGTGTAAGGAAGCAGAGCAGAAACCCCGGCTGCTATATTTAGTCTTTCCGCATCATATATTTACATTCAACTCACGTGGAAGAGCAAACACACAGTTTGTGCTATGACCGTGCCAGCCTGCAGTTTATTAGGCACTGATGAGATTTTATGTCTGTACGCCGCTAACATTCAATGTCTGCTTAACCTCTCACTGCTAGACCAGCATGTGGAACGTTGCACCGCGTCTTAAAGCAAGACATTAAATGCAGTGTCAGAACTTGGTGTGTAGCTTAATAATGCAGTAACATGTGTTAGACAACCATATTGACACTGCTGATAGATTATTAGATGACAAATTTCAGTTTCTTAAAGGACTCTGTTGTACCATATAAGAACTAGATGTGATGATGGGTTGTTTTGTTGTTCAGTTGTGTCCGACTCTATGGGACCCTATGAACTGCAGCACGCCAGGCACATGTATCAATGTGTCTCTGGTTGTGCTTATCCATACAGTTTTCTTGGCAAAGGTACTGGAGTGGGTTGCCCATTCCTTCTACAGTGGACTGTGAATTGTCTGACCTCTCTGCTATGACCTACCCATCTTGGGAGACTCTAAAGGGTATAGCACACAGCTTCACTGAGGTACACAAGCCCCTTCACTACAAGGTAGCGATCCAGTAGTACTGATAATGTTTATTATATTTTTACTAGTCATTTGCTCATCACAAAAAATGACTGTATATAATATTAGTTGCCGCTTTCCTCCCCGGTGTCGCTTTCATCTCTCTTTTTCTTTCTTTCTTTCTTTCTTTCTTTATTTATTTATTTATTTTTTTTTTTCTTTCTCTCTCTCTTTTTTTTTTCTTTCTTTCTTTTCTTTCTTTTTTTCTTTCTTCTTTCTTTTTTCCCTTTCTTCCCGGTGTCTCTTTACCCTTTCCTTCCCTCTGCGCAGTGCGGCTGGTGCTGCGTCGTGTACGCAAATTCAGTACAAATAGTTTCTGGAGTGTTACATACTCTTCAGAAACTGTTAGTGATAGCTTAAAAAATGATACATACGGTGCATGGTTTTGAGGTCTATCAACTAAAATTTCTAACATCCAAGCTGAATTATGTAACATTTCCACTGAAACTTTCAATGGGACCTAAGATAAATGAGGATCTAACATTGCTTATTTGGCTGTCTGTTTTGATGTTGCATTTCTTTTTCATTTTGTAATGTAAATCATGCTTGAAAGAAAGTTTTAAACTACAGCGGCCCTTTAATGAACTGTTAATGTGGCCCTTCAGTTGACTTTTTCTACTCTCCTACTTTTCCCATCTAATTACCGTTTGCCTTAATTATTTAGGATAAGAAGGTGCTTTTCCTTTTTGTTCACTCATTACAATTAGTCTGTTGTAAACTTGGCCTTGTCATTAAGCTTCCTGGTTGCTCCTCCATAGTTGTCTTCTAAGCTGGAGGGAAAACAATCCTTTATATTGAAACCTCCCTGTGGTGGGGCAGAAACTTGCAGTCTTGTTTTATCTAATGCAAACCATCTTCAAATGTTAGTTTTTATAATGTTGTAAAATGTACACATCTGTTACCTAAAGCTACGACCACCGGGGAGGGTCTGCACACTACCATTGTCTTATGCTGCTCAGACACACCAGATTGCTTGTTAACAGCATGAGAGGCTGGTAGTGTGAACTCCCTCCCTTGTAGGTGTGGCTTTAGGTCAAATAATAACAATTGAACATACTATTAAAATCTAAATTACTTATTTTTTAAATGTTTTTTATCTTTTTTTCTGTGTGATTCCATTTGCAGCTTTGATCAATGCATAGATGGCCTCCTTTGCTGCTTAGTCACTCTAGGATAATTCTTTGAAATTTATGAGGGGGTTGCTTGATTCTTCTGGGGTAATTTTTATAGGTGCAAAAGAGTATGATGACACTTGCCGAATAGTTTACATAGGCCTTAGAGTCACTAAGCAGCAAAGGAGGGATGTAGTGCTTGATCAGAGCTGCCAATGGAGTCGCATAAGAAAAAAAACAACAACTAAGCTTACAAACTTTTAATAATACTTTACATCCTTACCGTCTACGTGGGCAGTATGCCTTTTAACACAAACAAACAAACTTTCATACAATATTCCTTTTTAAAAGTCTCTCTTAAAGGATCACAATAGTGTTCATGCCATAGATTTTTTGTTTTAGTAACACAAGTATTTAATCTGGGATATTGTTTATGTTTTGACATTAGTAACTAATGACACTCAATGGTCCCTGTTTGCCTCATTATTTTTGGCACCAGTTGTTAGATTTTTTTTTTTTTGGTTGACTTTCTGCAGGCACATTGGGGTTTCCATATAATTCTGTAGGGCTGGAAACATCTGCTTTCAATATGTAACCTTCCCACTTCTTCCCTTTTTTTTTTTCTTCTTTTTTTAATAGGGTGTATTCCCTGGTTAAGCAGTGATTACTCATAGTATGACTAAATGCAGTGTTTATGGTGTCTGAGGTTACAGACCAGAATCCTGTAATTTAATGATTTCATTCTGGAATTATAGCAGAGCACAGTCCCAGGGAGCTGACACTCCCATCATAGCACTAGATATGTCCGTTATCTGAGCCGTAATGGTGTAAGACTGACGAGTTAAAGGGCCACTGCATTATGAAAATTCTATAAAGCTAGTTTTTAATAAAAAAGAAATTGCTAAAAAAAATCATATTGTGATTCCTGCTACTTTATGAAAATAACTGATACTTTTGTGAAGGTTGTGTGTCGAGTGCAGGACTTGCATTTTATAATTTGAAGATGCCTGTGTATGAATGAGCATGTGCAAGGAAATTGGTTGGTTTCAAATTCTAAAAACCCTGCGTTTGTTCTAAAAAATATTTTCAGCTCATGACTTAGACAGCTGCTAATGTTTGTTGCATACTTTACAAATATGTGCAATTTTTCTCGATCTACAATGACAATTAAAAATGGTAGTTAATTTTATTTTAACAGGGACATTTCAATTGAAGCAGAAGTTGCTTTTATATGAAAGAATACACTTCTAGACATTCAAATATAGTTTGTAATTTAGAACACTTGTCTTCTACTGCTTCAAGACCTGTGTATAATTACTTATCTCAAAATGATGGAATTTGCATTTATATATTTTGTTCGTTGTTGTTTATTTTTTTTTTTTTTCTTTCTTTTCTCTTTCTTTCCTTTTTTTTTTTTTGTTTCTCTTTCTTTCTTTCTTTCTTGCTTGCTTTCTTCTTTTCTTCCTTATCTCTCTACCTGCCTTCTGGTGATGTAAAATGTAGGACTCCATCTTGATTGCCAGAGGGTAGATTTATAAAAATCAGGAAAATTCTTCAATGTGAGAGCTGACCTACTTCTTTCAGAGAGAATGTGACTTGATATCACTGCGACATCTCAGATTGTGGTCAGGCCAGTTTTCGGAACAGGGACATATCCAAGGCATTATGCTACCCTAGGCTCTTTTGTGTGTCTGTGTGCTCCCCCCCCCCCCACCCCCCGTTTGCTCGGTTTCATCATAGGATTACCATAATCCAATATAAATCATAAGTATATATGTTTATGTATCTGTATATATGTCGGCTACACAAAAAATGTCATCACTATTCCTCAGGACTGTGCTAGCAACTGAAATATTGTCCTGTTCTAGGACCGGGCCTCCGTTCTAGGGGGTTAGATTAAGCTAACTATACTGGATGGAATTTATAAGAGATAATGAAGTAGTAATAATGGGAATGTGTCCATTCAAGGAATGAAGCAAACTACGCCAAGGACAGTCCAGTACAAAAGAAGTCAAGACTCCCCATTGGCTCCAGTTAACTAGTCTTTAAAATGGCAAACTGGGCTTTAATGGGCAAATGTAGTTTGGGAGAAACAACAATGTGAACTTTCCCACTAGACATAGAACCAATATATTTTCATTATCCGCTATCCCTCTTTTTTTAGGTGAAATCCCCAATCATTCTTGGCCTCTCGGATCCCCCTCCTTTGAAGGAAAGTTCCACATTTTAAACATAAAACCCTGTTTTCCAGCCCTGGCCATATCCCACTTTCTGGTACCTCCTGTTGTTTCTTCTCAAAGTCTAGGAGAAACATGGAAGCTGTGAGTGTCTAATACAGAATAAGTAGATACCCTGTAGAACAGACATTCTAGGCTTCCTTAAACTAAACAAGTGCTTATCTATTGTACACTATGGCAACTATAATACCAAATTATGTTTTTTAATAAAAAAAAAAAAAAAAAAGTTATTCTCTCTCTGGCCATTTGAATGTTGGAGGGGGCATGTATTTTAGTTAAAAAGAAATCCCACCGAAACAAGTTTTGTGTCATCTAGTTGTGTCTGACTCTTTGTGACCTCATGGACCGTAACACACCCAACACATCTTAATATCCATGGTCACCCTGATGCCAGTTCTTTCTCCAGTTGGCCACAGCATACAGCTCCTGGTATTCCTAAGTGTTCTCCCATCCAAGTACTGGCCAGGCCCAACCCTGCTTGGCTTCAGGGTGATGTGACCTCATGATTCCCTGACTGTAATTGAACACAAGTCGCAGCCTTGAAAGCACCAAATCCTAACCACTGGACCACCAGGGAACCCATACAGTAACACGTATAATCATATAAACAAAAGTAGTAAAAATAGAGAACTGTTCCATAAACTGGATTCAGAATAGTACTATTATTCATTTTGTACAAAATGTACTGCTACTAAAACCAGATCACATGGCACTTCTATGTATAAGAAGCCCCCATATAATGGAGTTCAAGTTTGGAAACACTTTATGTGTTTGTGAAATATATATCAATCTAACATCATAGGCAGCCATGTAAATCACGGAAAGGTATTTTTATGGAGACATTCTACATTTAGCATATTCTGAATGTCTCCTGGGATTTCATCCATGGAACAACTAGTCTGTCTAGCCTGAGAGGGAGGCTCAAGTTTCTATTTAGTTGTGGTGTTAAGGGACTGATCACAATGACTGGTTTTCTAGAGAAATATATAGAGATCTTATCTGAATCCACATTCCCTCATATTCTCTGATGTTTAATCATCTTACGAACAGAAAGCAAATATTTGCTGTTATTAAAGCGAAGTGAATATATTAATTACAATTTGAGATTGCATGTAGTTTGAAAGTATATAAAACCATGTTGCTGCTCTTCTTAAGAGTGTACTATACATACCACGTAGATGGATAGATAGATGTGTGTGTGTGTATAGATGTGTGTGTGTGTGTGTATAGATGTGTGTGTGTGTGTGTATAGATAGGTGTGTGTGTGTGTGTATAGATAGGTGTGTGTGTGTGTGTGGATAGATAGGTGTGTGTGTGTGTGTGGATAGATAGGTGTGTGTGTGTGGATAGATATGTATAAAATCTCAAATATCAAAATCTTGAGTGTGAAAAACTTCAGTATTGTCATATATCACTGCTTTTATTGTCTTTTTTACAGGAAGAAGTTTGATGTTTTCATCTGTGTTCTAGGAAACCCCTTAAATGTAAATATATAAATGGTTACAAATTTCACGGCAAGTGTATAAAATAACACCCTAACATCACATAATTGTGGTGCGTGCGAGTTAGGCAATGAGCGCCAAAGGCGCCCAAAGCCTGTGAGCCTCGCGAGGCGAGCCGTTAAGGCACTAAAACTCTCAGCACAAAGGCGATGAGCGCCAAGGCGCTCATTGCCTGCTCGCCTCGCCTCAAGCAGTGAAGGCCATGAAACACGCTGGACTTAGCCACCAAACACTTAGTAAACGCGGGATCGCCAGCCTGCAAGCAGTTGACAAATGCGCAACTTAAAAAAAAAATTACGAGACGTAGAACTTTGAAAAAAAAAAAAAAAAAAAAAGATAGGAAAAATACAAGGTTAACGGCCAAACCGTGCATACCAAAAAAAAAATTAAAACACACTAAATACACAAAAAAAATACATCAAAAAGATCACACACACCAAGGGGGAACAGCTAGGACGTCCGGGAGTTGATTTTTTTTTAAGTTGATTTTGACACTCGCAAATCGCCTAAGCGAGAGAAAACATGGCCGGACAAAAAAAAAAAATGAAAACAAGGCCCTGGACCGCGCAAAACGCTGACAACCACATAGCAGTTTCACACAGGAACGCACAAGGTACAAAATAACACTACGAGCCGCGTAACACATTAATAACATTACGAATCTACAATGGCGCTTTACACAACTAAACCAACTGTTTGCCCTCGCGCACGCAGCCTATTTCTAATGCACGGTTGGGACAGTCATTACACTTTATCATCAGGGCACCAACACTCTGTACATTGTATGCTGACGGAAAATACAAACAGATTGTTAGCTCTTCAGGCTATTGATTGCTGGATATATTAATTACTTAATAAATCAATATACTTTACCTATTTGTAACTAATTAATTCATTATTCGTTAACTAAATATATATCTCTCTTTCTGATGAGTGACGAAGGTGCTCAGGGTACAAAAAACTTTACATTGTGTGTCAAACAACATTGCCATGGCTTCAAATTGTATTGCCCCGTCATTTTTGATAGGCAGGTCGCTAGTCTAAAATATATTTTGTAATTTAATCTTTGTCATACATAATAAATAAACTGTGGGTTATAGACCTGTACCTTATTAAAATCGACTTGCTTTTCTGTAGGATCAGTACCTGCCATCTGTACTTTGTATATTTTATGGTACTTATGTACTAAATGGGGAAAGTGGTTAAAACTTAGAAATGTCAATTATTAGTACACTAGCGAATTGCCCGTCAAAAAATGACGGCAATGAAATTGTAAGTTAGCTAATGCTGTTTGGTGTATAATAATAAATATATAATACATTAATAAATGAATATACTTTACGTATTTTGAAGCATTGTTTTGAAGAGCTGACAATGTGTTTTGATGTTGCTGCAGCATTAGTGGCGTGGGGCTGCTGTGTAAGAGTGCTGAATGTGTGCAGTGTAATAGTGTGCGTGCACAAGACCAAACCGTTAGCGTAGCTGTGTACTTCCGCATTGGCGTAAAATGGCGGGTAGTGTGTGGTGTGCGTCTTAGCGGAATATCCGTAGGTGTTTTGTGGTGTTTTGCGAGTTTCTTGTGGTGTTCTGCGTGTTTCGAGTGCTGTAGCCTCGTTTTCGTTTTGTTCGGCGGCCATTTTTTCTCTCGCTTAGATAATTTTCGAGTGTCTAAAGTGTTTTATTTTTAGTTAAATGAAGGTGTAAGTTGCTTTTTTGAGGTCCTGGATGCTCCCTCTTGCTGTAGGTAAGCTTTTTATGTATGTGCTGTGTGTATTTATTGTGTTTTGAATTTGTTCATGGTCGCGGGTTGCGGGCGATTTGTGCGAGGTCGTAATGAGTGGTAACGTGTCTCGTATGTTGTTTGCGTTGCGAGGTAAAGTTTGTGAGGGTCGCAGTTTCTGTTTCGTGTTGTGTGTGTATATATATATATATATACACACACACTATATATAAATATATATATAAAAACACACATATATATATATATATATATATATATATATATATATATATATATATATATATATATATATATATATATATATATATATATATATATATCTCTAAGATACCATAATAATATGTTGGGTATGTGTTTAAATTGCTTCCAGTAGGCAAGGCTTTTGCATTGCCGGGTTACACCTGTTGTACATTTCTTGCACACAGGGTGATGGGAGAGTATATGGCCGGTGTGCAGGCCAGCTCACCTGGTGCTGTCAGGGCACTGCAGCATAATATGAGGCCGGGACGGGGGCACCGAGAGGGGCCGATCAGACACGCAGTGACTTGGAAGAGGCTCGGAGCGCCGCCTCCTAACACTGGGCCTTGGACACAGGGTGATGGGAGGGTAGCGGGCTCACTCAGTTGCCGGTGCGCAACGGGCCAGCTCACCTGGTGCTGTCCGGGCACTGCAGCATCATATGAGGCCGGGACGGGGGCACCGAGAGCGGCCGATCAGACACGCAGTGACCCGGAAGAGGCTACGCGAGCCCGCGTGAACAACGGCCCGTACGTAGGCCCTTGCCCACAGCCCTCAATTCGCGAGGGCCGGGTTTGAGGCCCTTGCCCAGTGACCTCGCCAGCAACTGAGGCCCTCGCTTCGCGAGGGGCCTCAGTTGCTGGCATGGAGCGCCTTCGGCGCTCCATGCCAGCAACTGAGGCCCGTGCCCAGTGACCTCACCAGCAACTGAGGCCCTCGCTTCGCGAGGGGCTTCAGTTGCTGGCATGGAGCGCCTTTGGCGCTCCATGCCAGCAACTGAGGCCCTTGCCCAGTGACCTCGCTACGCGAGGGCCGCGGGCTCGCTATGCGAGCCTGCAAGCGTGAGCAACGACCCGTACGCTCACAACTATATATGTGATATATGCCACATGAATTGATATTCTCCAATATTTATCCTTTTAGTACTTCTTGATCTATTTGATATTGGTATCCCTGTTAATGCCATTATAGGGATATGGAAGTTTTCTGGTTTCTACTAGGTATATAATATATCTGTGTATGTGCTTTGTTCTCCTTTGCTCTGTTTTTACAGACTAAGATCACAGAAATAGTCTCTGTATTGGTCTGCCCACTGCAGTGTATCCATTTAAGAGTATTCAGACAGACTCTAGTACTTGTTTTGCTGTGTCTCGTACTAACCAATCAATGACCATCTCTCAGCAACATTCTGCAACATGCTGGTGAGGTGTGGTCCCTGATAGGCTAGGACACTACCCTGAACATCCAGCCCTACAGAGTCTGTGTTGCATATGCTGCAGCGGGCATACCCATACAGGTTTGCTTTCAGGCACCAAATGCAGAACTTATTAACACTTAATAAAATAAAGTGCATCAAAGTGTGTGTGTATATGTATATGTGTATAGGCAAATCTCTGCTGTAAGTTGTATTTTCTGGGAAAATAGGGTAGAGGCTAAGGCTTAGGTGTGTGCCCATATGTTCTGGGCATAGCTACCATATATGTATAAAGGATCCAGTAGTTAGAAACCTCTAAAACAATGAGGGTTATCCATATTCTTACATTTTGCTATTTTCTCAGGTGTAGTATAGGTGCGGTGGAGTACCTTAATGGAACATCTCTAAAATGTTGTGGTTAAGTGACTCTGATTTTGTCCCAATGGGTATTTAGATCTCTCTCCCATGCTATCATGTATTTGTCTTTAGTGTTAAATAAATCATACATACAGTGGATATAAAAAGTCTACACACAGCTGTTAAAATGTCAGGTTTCTGTGCTGTAAAAAAATGAGACAAAGATAAATCATTTCAGAACTTTTTCCACCTTTAATGTGACCTATAAACTGTACAACTCAATTGAAAAACAAACTGAAATCTTTTAGGTAGAGGGAAGAAAAAATATAACAATAAAATAATATGGTTCCATAAGTATGCACACCCTTAAACTAATACTTTGTTGAAGCACCTTTTGATTTTATTACAGCACTCAGTCTTTTTGGGTATGAGTCTATCAGCATGGCACATTTTGACTTGGCAAGATTTGCCCACTCTTCTTTGCAAAAACACTCCAAATCTGTCAGATTGCGAGGGCATCTCCTGTGCACAGCCCTCTTCAGATCACCCCACAGATTTTTTATCGGATTCAGGTCTGGGCTCTGGCTGGGCCATTCCAAAACTTTAATCTTCTTCTGGTGAAGCCATTCCTTTGATTTGGATGTATGATTTGGGTCGTGGTCATGCTGAAAGATGAAGTTCCTCTTCATGTTCAGCTTTCTAGCAGAAGCCTGAAGGTTTTGTGCCAATATTGACTGGTATTTGGAACTGTTCATAATTCCCTCTATCTTAACTAAGGCCTCAGTTCCAGCTGAAGAAAAACAGCCCCAAAGCATGATGCTGCCACCACCATGCTTCACTATGGATATGGTGTTCTTTTGGTTATGTGCAGTGTTGTTTTTGCACCAAACATATCTTTTGGAACTATGGCCAAAAAGTTCAACCTTGGTTTCATCAGACCAGAACATCTTTTCCCACATGCTTTTGGGAGACTTCAGATGTGTTTTTTGCAAAATGTAGCCTGGCTTGGATGTTTTTCTTAAGAAAAGGTTTTCGTCTTGCCACTCTACCCCATAGCCCAGACATATGAAGAATACGGCAGATTGTTGTCACATGTACCACACAGCCAGTCCTTGCCCTATATTCCTGCAGCTTCTTTAATGTTGCTGGAGGCCTCTTGGTAGCCTCCCAGACCAGTTTTCTTCTGGTCTTTTCATCAATTTTGGTGGGAGCTCCAGTTCTTGGTAATGTCACTGTTGTTCCATATTTTCTCCACTTGATGATGACTGTCTTCACTGTGTTCCATGGTATATCTAATGCCTTGGAAATTCTTTTGTACCCTTCTCCTGACTGATACCTTTTAACAATGAGATCCCTCTGATGCTTCGAAAGCTCTCTGTGGACCATGGCTTTTGCTGTGGGATGCGACTAAGAAAATTTCAGGAAAGACCAACTAGAGCAGCTTAACTTTATTTGGGGTTAATCAGAGGCACTTTAAATGATAGCAGGTGTATGCTGACTCCTATTTAACACGATTTGGAATGTGATTGCTTAATTCTGAACACAGCTACATCCCCAGTTAGAAGAGGGTGTGCAGACTTATGCAACCACATTATTTTTCTTTCCCTCCACCTAAAAGATTTCAGTTTGTTTTTCAATTGAGTTGTACAGTTTATAGGTCACATTAAAGGTGGAAAAAATTCTGAAATTATTTATTTATCTTTGTCTAATTTTTTTACAGCACAGAAACCTGACATCTTAACAGGGTTGTGTAAACTTTTTTTATATCCACTGTATATCAAGAATGATATACAAGCAGAAAGGGGGTGGGGGGGTAGGAGATCAGAATAGGAGACCTGGGTGGAGAGGGGGGGGGGTGCAGATAAGAATGGTCACCCAGGTCTCCAACCCCTATATATATATATTCATTCAGGTATATTATATATGTAATACAATCCAGAAAACTTCCTTATCCTTTTAAAAAGAGATCTTGTAATGCTCATATTTTATTTGCATATTTAGTGACGAATTACCAAGAAAGTCAGTATTTGGAAAGATAATTTATTTTTTTACTTTTAAAACGAACATTGGAAGGTTAGTTTTCAGGGACCTGTGCAGGTTTTTTATATAAACAGAAGAGTAGACAGATACTCTCTTACCCCTTGGATACCTGATAGAGGGTGATGTCTAAAATACTAAAGTTTAAATACGTCTTCTAAAAGACATTTTGAGTTTTTTTATTTTTTTTATTTTTATGAATTACTGAATGTATTTGTGTTTAAATACAAAACAAATTGGCACCATACATGTGCCTATAGCCCTCTCTTAGGAGTTTTTTTCTCCCACCACCCAAATTGATTTAATAATACATTAACCATTGTTATTCATTAAAGTTGAGTTTGTACTCACTAATATTACCATGATGTTCTTCTGAACAACATGACTCTATAATGTGCAGGTTTTTTTATAATGTGAAAAAACACACCATTTACATTTTTTTATGTTCTACGCTTTTTTTTGCTTCAGTGGAGGGTGACATTTTTATTTTCACTATCCATATTTATCCTGTTGGTGATACCTTTTAGTTGTCGATGCAATGTGTTTTAGTTCTGTTGTATTAGTGCACAATGATGTTCAACATTCAATATGATTGAAGTGCAACAAACAGGATCACTTTCTAATGTGACAGTTGAGGAAAAACCGAAACGAATAAGGACTAACTGTTAAAAATTGCATATGGCGGTTAATAAATTAAGTAATGTATTTTCTGTTCTTACCTTTTTTATTTATTTTCCTGCCATAGTTACTGGCTTTTGACAAGAGTTTTAAGAAGGGGCTTCATGACCATTTAAGAGTACATTTGAAACCCTGATAATACGGAGTGCTCCGTAATATATACCAAAGTTTTGTGTGTATTCCAACAAACTATAAAAAAAAGAATCCAACATGATTTTGGGGCTTGTAAAACAGGATGGGACCAGTTCTTTCAGTATCAAAGCATCTGTCACTACAAAGATATCTGTATGAAAACTCACAAAACTTTGAAGTTATTTAAGTCACTTAGCGTCTGAAGATTAATAAAAGTGCTGTACTCTGGATCTTTCTTCATCTTGCCCTGTTTGTGTTATAAGACACTTTTATTGCCTTCTGTTTTTGATAATAACCAGTAGGGTTGCGTTTCTGGTTTGTATTTCATCTATAACATTTTAATAACTCCAGGAACATCACATTTTCAGTTGGCTTATTTTTTATTAACTGGTACCTACTTATAAGAAGCTAAAATATATCTAAAAGTTCTTCATACTAGTCCTGTTATGTGATGGATATGTAGGACTATTTTACAATGTTTGATAATTTTGAGTCTGACTGAGAGCATACTTAATGGGTCACAAGAGGGGTTCCAAATTTGGGAGGACAGTAATGGAACAAAAAATATGATTATTTGCAAGCGTGGATTATTTAAAACATTTAATTTAGTAATAGAAAAATAATTTACTAAAGTTTGACCATCACTCAGCTTAACATATCATCGCACCAGAGTAGTTTTTGTTTTTTATTATTTACCCAAAAAAATGTATCTAGTGTTAAATAGAAAAAAATAGTGATGCCTCCATGTTTGTTATATTTCTGGATCTGACAAAGTCTTTTGACTTGTACATGTTTTCTCCTCCCCCCACCCCTACGATAAAGATGTTAAAATTACCCCTGTGATCCTGATCTCTGGAAGTGATGCAACAAAGACCAAATAGATTTCTCTACTTGGTCTTCTAAAATGTAGACTTTCCCAAAATATGTTTGTATGTCTATGGCTTATATAAATGTTGTTGTTTTTAGTTTGTTACTGAAAAAAAACAGAAACCCTTTGTGATACGCCATGGCCTTTTAAATGACAAATGCAACCTAAATTATAGAGCGATTTGTTGTGTGAATAAGTGTTTAATTTGTTTATTTGAATTCCTTATTCACAATAAATGAAATAATTGTAGAAAAAAAAATAAAAAAGATAATCTAGGACCTTGTCAATTTAAGTCTAACACACTAAACTTCTAGAGCAAAGGTGGCATATATGGCATTTTTTAAAACTTGTTTTAACATTAATTTGATAAAGTTCTTTTTATTACATATTTGTACAAAATATTTTTCCTATAGTAAAAACTCAGTCAATCTCTCTGCTCCAACCACAAAACCATATTCTTAACTATTTTTTTTTATTTTATTTTTTATTGTTTTTGTTAAAGGGAACTAAATTGTGACTGTGTTGAATATACATTACAAGAAATACATAAAGAATACACACAACACCAGGAAAGTCTAATTTCCCCATTTTTTGTTTTTTTTCATATGTCGTAATTACTTTAGTTATAAAATGCTTTTACAAATTAAAAGGAAAGAAAAAAAGAACATGTGAAAGATGGGATGGGGGAGGTGAATTTTGGTGTCATGTTACCTCTGGGTATTGTGCTTGATTTGCTACTCTTTGTTTTAGACATTACCATCCGATCCGTAGTTCCCAGATATCCCAACACGAAGCCCACTTTCTAAAGGAATTGTCTAGTTCAGCATATATAGCGCTCGCTCATTGAGTGTACGAATTAAATTTTTTTCATGATCTCCCAAAATTCCAGGGTGGATGACTTCCAAGTTTTAGCAATAGTATTCCTAACTGCTAGAAAAGCTTGACTTGAAAGAAGTTGATCTTCTTTAGTGTGGCCATTGATAGGTAGACCTAATAGGTCCCCCAAAAGCTATGTGTCCCCATAGCTGACAGAACTTTGCTTTTAATTACTGGTAACACCCTGAGGTATTGCTTTCTGTGCGTTTAGCTGCACAAAGAGCTTAGACATGCCCGAACCCAGGTGACTGCACAGAAAACAGGTTTATCTGTAATTAAATTCAATAATCTCCCATTAACTAGTCTTTTCATCTTGTATTGTGAATAGATGAGAGTGGCTGAATACCAGTTCAAAATGGCAGACATCAATGTTCTTTAATTGTAGAGAATTTTTATTTTTTTAATCACATTAATTTTATAAGGTTGCTTAAAATTCTACCATATTTGGAAACGACTGCTGTCGCTTTAAGGTGTCCAGGTGGGAGAGGATCTACCCTGGGGGCTTGTCTTGAAAGTAGCCATTGACTGTGGACCTGATAACATGGTTTATCTGCCTCCCAGTGTAATTAATAATTGAATATTTAATTCTTATTGTGAACAAGAGCGATCCCTAGCAGTACCTTTTTGGGGTTTTAAGATTCAATTCAGAGTATTAATAGTAAATACTCATTATTTCTAAATAAAATTATCTTCTCTTCTATGACAGAACAGTCTAAATCAAAAAGTATAATCTTAATATAATACAATTTGATGGTTAAAATAGTGTTTTATATAAATAAGGGACAACCAGAACTTATTACTGATAAATATTTTGATATTGGCCAGACAATATTGTTATCTGTTCGGTCCACTCCAATGGGTTCTTCTCACAGTTATATTGTATTGAGATCTATTAATGTGAACTCTGATCAATTAGTCAAAATAGTCACTATTTGAAACTGTACTAACTTGATAGATTTAACGTAAATCACTGTTTCTGGTACTGAACTACCTTACCCTCTAGTTCCCTACAGACCAAGGTGGCTTGCGTTTGCCTGCCTGTAGTCCCCTATACTGCTGTATATCACGTATTGCGTGCTGACGCCTTTCACTATTTCGATTAATTGGTCAAAGATCTAAGATCTACCAACAGTTCAGGATTTCAATATCTCTCTGTACTCCGTTTCTCTCTGCTTCAGCTATTCTGTGTTTTTTTTATTTTATTCTGATTGTAGGACCTGGGACCAGACAGAGCAAGAGATTGAAAACCTGGACTGTTGGTGGACCTCGTAGGCCCAAGTTGCTCACCAACCTCTCTAGATGGCACACATGAAAATAGAAGTCAGTGGCAGAGTAAGCCCCTATATAGGATAACCCTCCCACTCATTACAGACTAGCAGCTTAAGACAACACAATCAGAGTCTTCCAAGTATAAAATTGCCTCTAAAACATTTTTATGTTTATGTGTTATACTATGCTAATTTGTTGCATACTTCCAAAATGTATTAAGTTTTTTTTTTTTTCTTCAAAAGGCAGCCTTTTCAGTATTGCTGTTATTTAGGGAAAAATTTATATGTAACAAAATTAATGCGTTTCAATTGTAAGTCAAATTTAAAACCATTTTTTTAGAGAACATCCTAATTTTACTATACTATGGTTGTTTCTGAGAGCTATAGTCTGCTAAAAATTGCACTTTCACTTACAAGACTGTTATGTTCATGGCTTACACAGTGGTGGATATTGTTAGTTTTGTTAAAGTTTTCATAAATTTTGCCTTTTCCCTAAACTACAGCTGTCCTTCACTGGAAATTATTCAGTATTAAGTAAAGCAATTTCAAGGGCCAATTTAATGTTCTTATACAAGGCTCTCTAAAGAATATTTGGGTAGGGCCTGATTAAAAAAAAAAAAAAAAAAGACTTTTTTTTGTAAACAATTGCAGTGCCTTTAAATGATGAATAACCACTTTCTGAATAGTGTATTGTCTTTGGAGTGGGAGCCACACATAGAGAAATGATCTCCGAACATGCACACTGTAGTTGCATTATGATAGTTGGAGGTGATTAAAAATGTATTTGTGGACACTGCTAGCAGCCCATGTTACACCATCGCCTGCTACGAATGTGTGTTTTATAGAGTAGTCTCAAAAGGTGTTAGGATTGGGCTGTTCCCACTTCAGACACCATATATCATTCATAGGGTAGAGATATGTAGCGCTTATACAGTT
Organism: Discoglossus pictus; assembly: GCA_027410445.1. Classification (NCBI taxonomy): domain Eukaryota; kingdom Metazoa; phylum Chordata; class Amphibia; order Anura; family Alytidae; genus Discoglossus; species Discoglossus pictus. The sequence continues at coordinate 174,142,084 of CM050170.1, read as the reverse complement.
TGGGGCATGGCTTAACAAAAAATGTAATTGTTTGTTTAAATGGTTCAGTAAAAGTTTTTTTTATTATGTTTTTCTTCTTATCTTGCCCTAGCTAACTATTCTTTAGAATTTCTTTTGGTCTTGTAATGATAATGCTCCTCAAAATGTTTAGAACTGGGATGACCACCCTATAACTTTAGGCATATTTGTCTCCGTAAATATCCTTATGTTTTTTATGTCTTGCGCAAATTTTTGTATGTAAAGCATTCAGTTGTGTTGAGCAGATGTAGTCTAAACAAGTAGAATAAGGCTCTCACTAAAATGGCAACCAGCAGCAAACCCACCTCCTGTTTTATTTATGTATATGTATACTAACCTGCAGCAACAAACTGGCATCAGTGTCAGGTTGCCCAGTATATTCTGTTTTCTCTGCCAAAAGCATCACCAGCTTTCTCTAAAACACTGACTGCTTGGGGCAAAAACTTATAGAGTAAGCAAGTTCCATAATATCTTTTGTACATTTTTAGACTTCTCTTGGTGTGTTATTTCACAAATAAAACAGAGAGTACATTGTGTTTTAGGCTGCTATTATTGATGTCAAATAATATATATATTGTATATTTTAAGTTATGTATTTATTGGGCAGGCTTGTTGTAAACAACTAAAAAAGATATGACGTATATTTAATATATATTTTTTCTTTCTTATCAGGTGGCGACAGACAAGGTTGCAGAAAAGTTGAGCTCTACTCTCTCATGGGTGAAGAACACAGTGTCCCATACTGTCAGTCAAATGGCAAGTCAGGTGGCGAGTCCATCAGCCTCATTACACACTACATCCTCGTCCACCACACTATCCACTCCAGCACTTTCCCCGTCCTCTCCTGTACAGCTAAGTCCAGATGAACTTGAACTCTTGGCAAAGTTAGAAGAACAGAATCGGTAAGTGATGTATTGATAATTGTGTATTTTGTAGTGTGCTTTGGAATTGCCGGTCAACCCAATTTATACTGTGTGTTGGAAGCATCCATCAACTGGCTTTTTACTATGCTTTTCAAATTCTCCATCATCCAATTTGTACTGCACTTTTAGAATTGTCTGCCCTTCAATAGTACTTTTCTTAAGACCTCATTCAATTGAGATTTGGCCAATTGAATAGGGCTGTATATAAGCACACAGCATATTTTTTTTTTAGTTGGTGAACTTCTATCCAAAAGCAAGGTCTTCACTAACTAAAAACTTCTGTAAAAACATATGCTATGTGCTTATATAGAGCCCTATTTAATTGGCCAAATCGTATTTGAATGAGGCCCTTGGTATTTATTCATCACTCCTCTTAATATTGTGCTTTGGATTTTTCCATCACCACCCCAAGTACTGTGTGTTAGAAATTCACATCACCTCCATTTCTGATGAGCTTTTGGATCCTCCACCTCATCGGGTAATTGTGATTGGGTAATGCCATCACCCCCTCTTATTAATTTGGAATGCACCCCAAGCGTACCATTACTGTGCTTTAGGAATATGTTTTATCACTGCTTTGAGTTACCCATCACCCAAAGGCATTACTGTACTTTTATACCCTGCCCCCTTAGTGGTGCTGGACAATTTTTTTACAGCACAGCCAACAATTCCAAAAGCACTTATTAAATGAGTTTGCTTTAATTTATGCATTGATCACTAATAAAAACCATGTTTAATAATTTGGAAATGGAATATTAAATAGTAGTTGATTAGAGGACGGAATGTTGAGAGACGGGTATAAAGCCTTATAATCCTATCATATCTGAAAACATATGAAACATGTAGAGAAAACAAAAATTATAGAGTTGCACTCTGGGATTTGTTCCAATTCAAATCCAAAATGTACTAGATTGTAATAATGATTATATTATAGAAAAATGTAGATGGGAACATTATCATTGGTAATACACTTGGCACATAAGAGAGAAAAAGAACATTATAAACCAAAGATATAGTTCTATATTATTAATATGATTTGAATGTGAAGTCCTGGGCTGAAATTTAGAAAACCATATATAACTTTATTAAAAGAAGAAAGAAAAAAGGAAAAAAAAATAATAATAATATATATATATATATATATATATATATATATATATATATATATATATATATATATATATATATATAAACAATATTAAAATCCAACATTTAAAAATATATACATATATCCCCTCCCTGATGTAATGCAAATGTCTGTAAGGAAAGTCCACACTGATCCAAATAATTAGAGCATATATTATACTAATTGTGGTGCACCTCTCAAAATGTATGAATCAATGGTCCCTGTGCTGTGTAGCAGTCACAAGACTGAAGAAAATTCAACAGTATCCAATGATGGAACATTGGAATTTGAAAATTAGTTCAGTGTGAGTGAAAGTATCGCTTCAGAACTTAAGATAAAATCTAAGTTTTATCCTCCCCTATCCAGCTGCCCCACAGTTGAGATCTTTGTAAAGCTAGTTGGTCAAGATCTAATGAAATTACATCCAATGGGAACATATGTTTCCTATGCTGAAAAGAAAGCCTTAAATAAGATGACGTGGTATTGAAACCATCAGACAAGGGGTGAAATATTGTCATTTGGCCAATGGAGCTATATTTAGAGGAAGCCTATCGTCAATTGTATGACAAAAGATGTTAAACTCTTGATGGGCGACCCCACAAATGACTACCTGGAGATATACATATTGTATCGCCCAAATTTCCTTACCGACAAAGAATATACTTGCCTGAAAGTTGAATCGCCTCGGATTGCGACATATATTATCTATTGCCATAAGATTAATAAAAACCACCTGGAAAGGCCTATCATCTCCGGTATTAACAAGCTTTGTGAAAATGCAATTAGATTCCAGGATATCAAATTCAGACCTCATGTCCTAACACTTCCCTCATACATCAGGGATACAATGGATATCTTAAATAGATTGCAAGATATGCACTTAAATCAATCTACGTTGTTGGCCACATGTGATGTGGAAAGTTTATACACCTCAATTGGACATGAGAGAGGATGTTTTGCAATGGAATTTTTCCTAGAAATGGAATCGACAAATTTGGAGAAGAATCAATTTTTGATACGCCTTTTAAAATTAATTTTGAGATATAACTACTTTTTGTTTTTGATTACAAATACGCGGTACAGCCATGGGGAACGTGAGTTAGTCCATGAACGTAACAGCAAATTTACTGACCGTATCATTTTATGGGCCCGCTACATTGATGATATACTTGTTAATGTGAGAAGGACCGGAAGATGATCTAAAATAATTAATCAATACATTGAATCAAAATGATCTGAACCTGAAACTAACTCTGTGTTTGTGATAAATCAATTTTTTGGGGGGGATATTAAAATATCCAAAACTGAGGATGGATTGGTTAAAACTGAAATGTTTCGCAAGACCACAGCCACAAACAGAGGCATTATCAATATGATTTGAATGTTATCATTGGTTTATAATGTTCTTTTTCTCTCTTATGTGCTAAGTGTTATTTAAGACAATCATTGATTGGCTGCCCTAGCTGGGATGCCCACTTCTCAACACAACATATCTTCTACGAATAGAGACCAAAAAGCCACCTTCCCCCATTTTATAGTTGGTGGTCCAGTGGCTGTGGAGTCTAAACTTTTGTTAGTAATGTTGTTTATGGATCTGGACTTTAATAATCAATGTGTAATTTATTTATCCATCACTCCCCTTAGCTTTGTGCTTTTTGTGTATTTTTCCATCACATCATTACAAATGGGGGTGATGTCCATCACCATCTTGGTGCTGTGCGTTTGAAATTGTCCACCAGCCCATCTGGCGTTGTTTTGGGACTAGTCATCACCCCTTTGCAAACCACCCCCCGGGTACAGAGCTTTTGAATCCCCTCCCAGTGTTTTTTGGGGAATTGTAGTGTCCCCCCCCCTGCAAGAAAAGTTATTGCAGGCAAATGACAATTTGTTTAGAGTTTGCGCTTATTTGAACTGTTTCTATACGGAAACCTACATGAAAATAGTTCTATTTATGAACATAACTTCACGTCTAATTATCAGACGACAGAATGAGTTCATGTGTTTTCTTTTCCAAATATGTCCAATGTTTTGGCATCAAAGCACTCCAACTGATCTGCGTTCTCTTTGTATAGTCTAGTGGCGCTATTCCTGGCATTGTTCATTATTTTTTAATCATATACCTTAAAAACATATTTTGCTTTGGCTTCTTCTTATTGAAAATAGATTAAAAACACAATACCTTAAATGAGTTGTTCCCAAGCTTTCTATATCCAGGATCACTTGATAATTGCTGAGTTTTTTGGCAGGGCAGATATTTTTTGTCTGTAAACCATTATGCCATGGGTGCCAAAAAAGGTGATCTACAAATAGATATCCAAGAGGTACCAGGTAGATTTCAGGGT